>JAAEAF010003065.1:0-46415 GCA_011037195.1 Triatoma infestans | reverse complement strand
ATCATGACTTGAGCAATCACCGGCTTCACTAGTAATATTTGAATTTGGCAAGCTTCTCGTTTCTTCGAATTCCATCAAGCAATAGCCACCTATATAATTTGGTGTATTTACGTTACATCATTACTCGAATATATTATACGTCTTTTTCTCAACGGGAATTTCTGCGAGTTTTTGGCATTTGATACCCAAAAAGAAAAAAAATAATTCTTGTGACACGTGAAATGAAATGCTAATTACTCTTAAAATCCATAACTTTTTTACTTTCAACACTTGCCGAAACTGAACGGAATAAGTGTAACTGCAGCATCATTAATGCTATGAATACAGTTTGTATCATGTAGCCATGGCTTATCTTCCAGTTGCCAGCCGGCCATGAAACTACATTTACAATGTTAGCCGCTAAATATCTAGGAATCACTTTTCAAACTAACATGAGTTCCGCCGAACATATTTGGCGGCCACCTGACGAAGCTGAAATAATGCTAGAAACCAACATGCTAGAAACACTGAATATTAGCGTATAATAAAAATGATTAAGTGAAAAGCAAGGAGGTTCCAAAAACGCGCCGCTAATTTTAAAGCTTTATAATACCTCGTCGGAAATCGAATTTAACATCAAGATCCAAAAATTACGACGAGACGCCTGTGATTATCCGCTGGCTGCCTCGTTTTTTTTTTTAGCCTGAACAGATGAACAAGCCTGAATTATTTGCGGCTAAGTGAATTTTAATAGATTTCTAAAAACTATCATTCCACTACTGAAAACTTCATTTCGTCGACTATGACTTCGTTCCACTTTTTCAAATTTGAATTATTGCAAACACATGTTGTAATTAGCAACATTTTTGCGCGGGAATCTGACCACTGTACAATTTCTTCAATTAAATCATTATCGAATAATAATGTAAAAGCTCCGAAAAATTGTACACAATTCCGACAGATCTACCGTTGACCGTTCTTGCCATGTAAAATCGTGTAGTACAGCATCCACATCTGCGCCTCGCCAAAGTCAGTGACTTAGTAATGCATTGCGACTGTTATATTAACGGTCCTAAAACTATCATGACTTGAGCAATCACCGGCTTCACTAGTAATATTAGAATTTGGCAAGCTTCTCGTTTCTTCGAATTCCATCAAGCAATAGCCACCTATATAATTGGTGTATACGGTTACATCATTACTCGAATATATTATACTCTTTTTTTCTCAACGGGAATCTGCCGAGTTTTTTTTGGCATTTGATACCCAAAAAAAAAAAAGTAATTCCTTGTGACACGTGGAATGAAATACTAATTACTCTTACAATCCATAACTTTTTTTACTTTCACCCATTTGCCGAACTGAACGGATATGTACTGCAGGCAATCATTAATGCTATGAAAACAGTTTGTATCATGTAGCCATGGCTTACCTTCCAGTTGCCAGCCGGCGATGAAACTGCATTTACAATGTCGGCCGCTAAATATCTAGGAACTACGTTTCAAACTTACATGAGCTCCGCCGACCATATTTGGCGACCAGCTGACGAAGCTGAAATAATGCTAGAAACCAGCATGCTAGAAAAAATGAATATTAGGGTATAATAAAAATGATTAAGTCAAAAGCAAGGAGGTTCCGAAAACACGCCGCTAATTTTAAAGCTTTATAATACCTCCGCGGAAATAGAATTTAACATCAAGATCCAAAAATAACGCCGAGACGCCTGTGATTATCCGCTGGCTACCTCATATTTTTTTTTAGCCTGAACAGGTGAACAAGCCTGAATTAGGCGCGGCTAAGTGTATTTTATAAGATTCCTGAAAACTGTCATTCCAGTTCTGAAAACTTCATTTCGTCGACTATCACGTCCTTCCACTTTTTCAAATTTGAATTATTGCAAACATATGTCGTAATTAGTAACATTTCAGCGCGGGAATTTGACCACTGTACAACTTTTTCAATTAAATCAATATCGAATAATAATGTAAAAGCTCCGAAAAATTGTACACAAATCCGACAGATCTACCGTTGTTCGTTCTTGCCATGTAAAATCGTGTAGTACAGCATCCACATCTGCGCCTCGCCAAAGTCAGTGACTTAGTAATGCATTGCGACTGTTATATTAACGGTCCTAAAACTATCATGACTTGAGCAATCACCGGCTTCACTAGTAATATTTGAATTTGGCAAGCTTCTCGTGTCTTCAAATTCCATCAAGCAATAGCCACCTATATAATTTGGTGTATTAACGTTACATCATTACTCGAATATATTATACGCCTTTTTCTCAACGGGAATTTCTGCGACTTTTTGGCATTTGATACCGAAAAAGAAAAAAAATAATTGTTGTGACACGTGAAATGAAATACTAATTACTCTTGAAATCCATAACATTTTTACTTTCAACACTTGCCGAAACTGAACGGAATAAGTGTAACTGCAGCATCATTAATGCCATGAAAACAGTTTGTATCATGCAGCCATGGCTTATCTTCCAGTTGCAAGCCGGCGATGAAACTGCATTTACAATGTTAGCGGCTAAATATCTAGGAATCACGTTTCAAACTAACATGAGTTCCGCCGACCATATTTGGCGACCAGCTGACGAAGCTGAAATAATGCTAGAAACCAACATGCTAGAAACACTGAATATTAGGGTATAATAAAAATGATTAAGTGAAAAGGAAGGAGGTTCCGAAAACACCCCGCTAATTTTAGAGCTTTATAATACCTCGGCAGAAATCGAATTTAACATCAAGATCCAAAAATTACGACGAGACGTCTTTGATTATCCGCTGGCTGCCTCGTTTTTTTTTTTAGCCTGAACAGATGAAGAAGCCTGAATTAGGTGCGGATAAGTGTATTTTAATGGATATCTAAAAACTATCATTCCACAACTGAAAACTTCATTTCGTCGACTATGACGTCGTTCCACTTTTTCAAATTTGAATTATTGCAAACACATGTTGTAATTAGCAACATTTCTGCGCGGGAATCTGACCACTGTACAATTTCTTCAATTAAATCATTATCGAATAATAATGTAAAAGCTCCGAAAAATTGTACACAATTCCGACAGATCTACCGTTGACCGTTCTTGCCATGTAAAATCGTGTAGTACAGCATCCACATCTGCGCCTCGCCAAAGTCAGTTACTTAGTAATGCATTGCGACTGTTATATTAACGGTCCTAAAACTATCATGACTTGAGCAATCACCGGCTTCACTAGTAATATTTGAATTTGGCAAGCTTCTCGTGTCTTCAAATTCCATCAAGCAATAGCCACCTATATAATTTGGTGTATTTACGTTACATCATTACTCGAATATATTATACGTCTTTTTCTCAACGGGAATTTCTGCGAATTTTTGGCATTTGATACCCAAAAAGAAAAAAAATAATTCTTGTGACACGTGAAATGAAATACTAATTACTCGTGAAATCCATAACTTTTCTACTTTCAACACTTGCCGAAACTGAACGGAATAAGTGTAACTGCAGCATCATTAATGCTATGAAAACCGTTTGTATCATGTTGCCATGGCTTATCTTCCAGTTGCCAGCCGACGCTGAAACTGCATTTACAATGTTAGCGGCTAAATATCTAGGAATCACGTTTCAAACTAACATGAGTTCCGCCGACCATATTTCGCGACCAGCTGACGAAGCTGAAATAATGCTAGAAACCAATATGCTAGAAACACTGAATATTAGGGTATAATAAAAATGATTAAGTGAAAAGCAAGCAGGTTCCGAAAACACGCAGCTAATGTTAAAGCTTTATAATACCTCGGCGGAAATAGAATTTAACATCAAGATCCAAAAATTACGACGAGACGCCTGTGATTATCCGCTGGCTGCCTCGTTTTTTTTTTCAGCCTCAACAGGTGAACAAGCCTGGATTAGTTGCGGCTAAGTGTATTTTAATAGATTCCTAAAAACTATCATTCCACTACTGAAAACTTCATTTCGTCAACTATGACGTCCTTCCACTTTTTCAAATTTGAATTATTGCAAACACATGTTGTAATCAGCAACATTTCTGCGCAGGAATCTGACCGCTGTACAATTTCTTCAATTAAATCATTATCGAATAATAATATAAAAGCTCCGATAAATTGTACACAATTCCGACAGATCTACCGTTGATCGTTCTTGCCATGTAAAATCTGTAGTACAGCATCCACATCTGCGCCTCGCCAAAGTCAGTGACTTAGTAATGCATTGCGACTGTTATATTAACGGTCCTAAAACTATCATGAAATGAGCAATCCCCGGCTTCATTCGTAATATTTGAATTTGGCAAGCTTCTCGTGCCTTCAAATTCCATCAAGCAATAGCCACCTATATAATTTGGTGTATTTACGTTACACCATTACTCGAATATATAATACGTCTTTTTCTCAACGGGAATTTCTGCGAGTTTTTGGCATTTGATACCCAAATAGAAAAAAATAATTCTTGTGACACGTGAAATGAAATACTAATTATTCTTGAAATCCATAACTTTTTTACTTTCAACACATGCCGAAACTGAACGGAATGAGTGTAGCTGCAGCATCGTCAATGTTATGAAAACAGTATCTTGTAGCCATGGCTTATCTTCCAGTTGCCAGCCTGCGATGAAACTGCATTTACAATGTTAGCCGCTAAATATCTAGGAATCACGTTTCAAAGTAACATGAGTTCCGCCGACCATATTTGGCGACCAGCTGACGAAGCTGAAATAATGCTAGCAACCAACATGCTAGAAACACTGAATATTAGGGTATAATAAAAATGATTAAGTGAAAAGCAAGGTGTTTCCGAAAAGACGCCGCTAATTTTAGAGCTTTATAATACCTCGGCGGAAATAGAATTTAACATCAAGATCCAAAAATTACGACGAGACGCCTCTGATTATACGCTGGCTGCCTCGTTTTTTTTTTTGCTTGAACAGGCGAACAAGCCTGAATTAGTTGCGGCTAAGTGTATTTTAATAGATTCATAAAAACTATCATTCCACTACTGAAAACTTCATTTCGTCGACTATGACGTCCTTCCACTTTTTCAAATTTGAATTATTGCAAACACATGTTGTAATTAGCAACATTTCTGCGCGGGAATCTGACCACTGTACAATTTCTTCAATTAAATCATTATCGAATGTAAAGCTCCGACAAATTGTACACAATGCCGACGGCCAGATCTACCCTTGATCGTTCTTGCCATGTAAAATCGTGTAGTACAGCATCCACATCTGCGCCTCACCAAAGTCAGTGACTTAGTAATGCATTGCGACTGTTATATTAACGGTCCTAAAACTATCATGAAATGAGCAATCACCGGCTTCACTAGTAATATTTGAATTTGGCAAGCTTCTCGTGTCTTCAAATTCCATCAAGCAATAGCCACCGAAATAATTTGGTGTATTTACGTTACATCATTACTCGAATATATTATACGTCTTTTCTCAAGGGAATTTCTGCGATTTTTTGGCATTTGATACCCAAAAAGAAAAAAAAATAATTCTTAGGACACGTGAAATGAAATACTAATTATTCTTGAAATCCATAACTTTTTTACTTTCAACACATGCCGAAACTGAACGGAATGAGTGTAGCTGCAGCATCGTCAATGCTATGAAAACAGTATCTTGTAGCCATGGCTTATCTTCCAGTTGCCAGCCGGCGATGAAACTGCATTTACAATGTTAGCCGCTAAATATCTAGGAATCACGTTTCAACGTAACATGAGTTCCGCCGACCATATTTGGCAGCCAGCTGACGAAGCTGAAATAATGCTAGAAACCAACATGCTAGAAACACTGAATATTAGGGTATAATAAAAATGATTAAGTGAAAAGCAAGGAGGTTCCGAAAACACGCCGCTAATTTTAGAGCTTTATAATACCTCGGCGGAAATAGAATTTAACATCAAGATCCAAAAATTACGACGAGACGCCTTTGATTATCCGCTGGCTGCCTCGTTTTTTTTTTTAGCCTGAACAGGTGAACAAGCCTGAATTAGTTGCGGCTGAGTGTATTTTAATAGATTCCAAAAAACTATCATTCCACTACTGAAAACTTCATTTCGTCGACTATGACGTCCTTCCACTTTTTCAAATTTGAATTATTGCAAACACATGTTGTAATTAGCAACATTTCTGCGCGGGAATCTGACCACTGTACAATTTCTTCAATTAAATCATTATCGAATAATAATGTAAAAGCTCCGAAAAATTGTACACAATTCCGACAGATCTACCCGTTGACCGTTCTTGCCATGTAAAATCGTGTAGTACAGCATCCACATCTGCGCCTCGCCAAAGTCAGTGACTTAGTAATGCATTGCGACTGTTATATTAACGGTCCTAAAACTATCATGACTTGAGCAATCACCGGCTTCACTAGTAATATTTGAATTTGGCAAGCTTCTCGTGTCTTCAAATTCCATCAAGCAATAGCCACCTATATAATTTGGTGTATTTACGTTACATCATTACTCGAATATATTATACGTCTTTTTCTCAACGGGAATTTCTGCGAGTTTTTGGCATTTGATACCCAAAAAGAAAAAAAATAATTCTTGTGACACGTGAAATGAAATACTAATTACTCTTGAAAATCCATAACTTTTTTACTTTCAACACTTGCCGAAACTGAACGGAATAAGTGTAACTGCAGCATCATTAATGCTATGAAAACAGTTTGTATCATGTAGCCATGGCTTATCTTCCAGTTGCCAGCCGGCGATGAAACTGCATTTAAAATGTTAGCCGCTAAATATCTAGGAGTGACGTTTCAAACTAACATGAGTTCCGCCGACCATATTTGGCGACCAGCTGACGAAGCTGAAATAATGCTAGGAACCAACATGCTAGAAACACTGAATATTAGGGTATAATAAAAATGATTAAGTGAAAAGGTTCCGAAAACACGCCGCTAATTTTAAAGCTTTATAATACCTCGGCGGAAATAGAATTTAACATCAAGATCCAAAAATTACGACGACACGCCTGTGATTATCCGCTGGCTGCCTCGTTTTTTTTTTTAGCCTGAACAGGTGATCAAGCCTGAATTAGTTGCGGCTAAGTGTATTTTAATAGATTCCTAAAAACTATCATTCCACTACTGAAAACTTCATTTCGTCGACTATGACGTCCTTCCACTTTTTCAAATTTGAATTACTGCAAACACATGTTGTAATTAGCAACATTTCTGCGCGGGAATCTGACCACTGTACAATTTCTTCAATTAAATCATTATCGAATAATAATGTAAAAGCTCCGAAAAATTCTACACAATTCCGACAGGTCTACCGTTGATCGTTCTTGCCATGCAAAATCGTGTAGTACAGCATTCACATCTGCGCCTCGCCAAAGTCAGTGACTTAGTAATGCATTGCGACTGTTTTATTAAAGGTCCTAAAACTATCATGAAATGAGCAATCACCGGCTTCACTAGTAATACTTGAATTTGGCAAGCTTCTCGTGGCTTCAAATTCCATCAAGCAATAGCCACCTATATAATTTCGTGTATTTAAGTTACATCATTACTCGAATATATTATACGTCTTTTTCTCAACGGGAATTTCTGCGAGTTTTTGGCATTTGATACCCAAAAAGAAAAAAAATAATTCTTGTGACACGTGAAATGAAATACTAATTATTCTTGAAATCCATAACTTTTTTACTTTCAACACTTGCCGAAACTGAACGGAATAAGTGTAACTGCAGCATCATTAATGCTATGAAAACAGATTGTATCATGTAGCCATGGCTTATCTTCCAGTTGCCAGTCGGCGATCAAACTGAATTTACAATGCTAGCCGCTAAATATCTAGGAGTGACGTTTCAAACTAACATGAGTTCCGCCGACCATACTTGGCGACCAGCTGGCGAAGCTGAAATAATGCTAGAAACCAACATCCTGGAAATCCTGAATATTAGGTTATAATACAAATGATTAAGTGAAAAGCAAGGAGGTTCCGAAAACACGCCGCTAATTTTGGAGCTTTATAATACCTCGGCGGAAATAGATTTAACATCAAGATCCAAAAATTACGACGAGGCGCCTGTGATTATCCGCTGGCTGCATCGTTTTTTTTTTTAGCCTGAACTGATGAACAAGCCTGAATTAGTTGCGGCTAAGTGTATTTTAATAGATTCCTAAAAAGTATCATTCCACTAGATAAAACATCATTTCGTCGACTATGACGTCCTTCCACTTTTCCAAATTTGAATTATTGCAAACACATGTTGTAATTAGCAACATTTCTGCGCGGGAACCTGACCACTGTACAATTTCTTTAATTAAATCATTATCGAATAATAATGTAAAAGCTCCGAAAAATTGTACACAATTCCGACAGATCTACCGTTGATCGTTCTTGCCATGTAAAATCGTGTAGTACAGCATACATATCTGCGCCCCGCTAAGGTCAGTGACTTAGTAATGCACTGCGACTGTTATATTAACGGTCCTAAAACTATCATGAAATGAGCAATCACCGGCTTCACTAGTAATACTTGAATTTGGCAAGCTTCTCGTGGCTTCAAATTCCATCAAGCAATAGCCACCTATATAATTTCGTGTATTTACGTTACATCATTACTCGAATATATTATACGTCTTTCTCTCAACGAGAATTTCTGCGTGTTTTTGGCATTTGACACCCAAAAAGAAAAAAAATAATTCTTGTGACACGTGAAATGAAATACTAATTACTCTTGAAATCCATAACATTTTTACTTTCAACACTTGCCGAAACTGAACGGAATAAGTGTAACTGCAGCATCATTAATGCTATGAAAACAGTTTGTATCATGTAGCCATGGCTTATCTTCCAGTTGCCAGCCGGTGATGAAACTGCATTTACAATGTTAGCCGCTAAATATCTAGGAGTGACGTTTCAAACTAACATGACTTCCGCCAACCATATTTGGCGACCAGCTGACGAAGCTGAAATAATGCTAGCAACCAACATGCTAGAAACACTAAATATTAGGGTATAACAAAAATGATTAAGTGAAAAGCAAGGAGGTTCCGAAAACACGCCGCTAATTTTAAAGCTTTATAATACCTCGGCGGAAATAGAATTTAACATCAAGTTCCAAAAATTACGACGAGACGCCAGTGATTATCCGCTGGCTGCCTCGTTTTTTTTTTTAGCCTCAACAGGTGAACAAGCCTGGATTAGTTGCGGCTAAGTGTATTTTAATAGATTCCTAAAAACTATCATTCCACTACTGAAAACTACATTTCTTCGACTATGACGTCCTTCCACTTTTTCAAATTTGAATTATTGCAATCACATGTTGTAATTAGCAACATTTCTGCGCGGGAATCTGACCACTGTACAATTTCTTCATTTAAATCATTATCGAATAATAATGTAAAAGCTCCGACAAATTGTACACAATTCCGACAGATCTACCGTTGATCGTTCTTGCCATGTAAAATCGTGTATTACAGCATCCACATCTGCGCCTCGCCAAAGTCAGTGACTTAGTAATGCATTGCGACTGTTATATTAACGGTCCGAAAACTATCATGAAATGAACAATCACCGGCTTCGCTAGTAATATTTGAATTTGGCAAGCTTCTCGTGTCTTCAAATTCCATCAAACAATAGCCACCTATATAGTTTGGTGTATTTACGTTACATCATTGCTCGAATATATTATACGTCTATTCTCAACGGGAATTTCTGCGAGTTTTTTGCATTTGATACCCAAAAAGAAAAAAAAATAAATCTTGTGACACGTGAAATGAAATACTAATTATTCTAGAAATCCATAACTTTTTTACTTTCAACACTTGCAGAAACTGAACAAAATAAGTGTAACGGCAGTATCATTAATGCTATGAAAACAGTTTGTATCATGTAGCCATGGCTTATCTTCCAGTTGCCAGCCGGCGATGAACCTGCATTTACAATGTTAGCCGCTAAATATCTAGGAGTGACGTTTCAAACTAGCATGAGTTCCGCCGACCATATTTGGCGACCAGCTGACGAAGCTGAAATAATGCTAGCAACCAACATGCTAGAAACACTGAATATTAGGGTATAATAAAAATGATTAAGTGAAAAGCAAGGTGTTTCCGAAAAGACGCCGCTAATTTTAGAGCTTTATAATACCTCGGCGGAAATAGAATTTAACATCAAGATCCAAAAATTACGCCGAGACGCCTTTGATTATCCGCTGGCTGCCTCGTTTTTTTTTTTAGCCTGAACAGGTGAACAAGCCTGAATTAGTTGCGGCTAAGTGTATTTTAACAGATTCCTAAAAACTATCATTCCACTACTGAAAACTTCATTTCGTCACGATTAACGTCCTTCCACTTTTTCAAATTTGAATTATTGCAAACACATGTTGTAATCAGCAACATTTCTGCGCAGGAATCTGACCGCTGTACAATTTCTTCAATTAAATCATTATCGAATAATAATATAAAAGCTCCGATAAATTGTACACAATTCCGACAGATCTACCGTTGATCGTTCTTGCCATGTAAAATCGTGTATTACAGTATCCACATCTGCGCCTCGCCAAAGTCAGTGACTTAGTAATGCATTGCGACTGTTATATTAACGGTCCTAAATCTATCATGACTTGAGCAATCACCGGCTTACTAGTAATATTTAATTTGGCAAGCTTCTCGTGTCTTCAAATTCCATCAAGCAATAGCCACCTATATAATTTGGTGTATTTACGTTACATCATTCCTCGAATATATTATACGTCTTTTTCTCAACGGGAATTTCTGCGAGTTTTTGGCATTTGATACCCAAAAAGAAAAAAAATAATTCTTGTGACGCGTGAAATGAAATACTAATTATTCTTGAAATCCATAACTTTTTTACTTTCAACACTTGCCGAAACTGAACGGAGTAAGTGTAACTGCAGCATCATTAATGCTATGAAAACAGTTTGTATCATGTAGCCATGGCTTATCTTCCAGTTGCCAGCCGACGCTGAAACTGCATTTACAATGTTAGCGGCTAAATATCTAGGAATCACGTTTCAAACTAACATGAGTTCCGCCGACCATATTTGGCGACCAGCTGACGAAGATGAAATAATGCTAGAAACCAACATACTAGAAACACTGAATATTAGGGTATAATAAAAATGATTAAGTGAAAAGCAAGCAGGTTCCGAAAACACGCCGCTAATTTTAAAGCTTTCTAATACCTCGGCGGAAATAGAATTTAACATCAAGATCCGAAAATTACGACGAGACGCCTGTGACTATCCGCCGGCTGCCTCGTTTGTTTTTTTTAGCCTGAACAGGTGAACAAGCCTGAATTAGTTGCGGCTAAGTGTATTTTAATAGATTCCTAAAAACTATCATTCCACTACTGAAAACTTCATTTCGTCGACTATGACGTCATTCCACTTTTTCAAATTTGAATTATTGCAAACACATGTTGTAGTTAGCAACATTTCTGCGCGGGAATCTGACCACTGTACAATTTCTTCAATTAAACCATTATCGAATAATAATGTAAAAGCTCCGAAAATTGTACACAATTCCGACAGATCTACCATTGATCGTTCTTGCCATGTAAAATCGTGTAGTACAGCATCCACATCTGCGTCTCGCCAAAGTCTGTGACTTAGTAATGCATTGCGACTTTTATATTAACGGTCCTAAAACTATCTTGAAATGAGCAATCATCGGCTTCACTAGTAATACTTGAATTTGGCAAGCTTCTCGTGTCTTCAAATTCCATCAAACAATAGCCACCTATATAATTGGGTGTATTTACGTTACATCATTACTCGAATATATTATACGTCTTTCTCTCAACGGGAATTTCGGCGAGTTTTTGGCATTTGATACCCAAAAAGAAAAAAAAAAATTCTTGTGACACGTGAAATGAAATACTAGTTATTCTTGAAATCCATAACATTTTTACTTTCAACACTTGCCGAAACTGAACGGAATAAGTATAACTGCAGCATCATTAATGCTATGAAAACAGTTTGTATCATGTAGCCATGGCTTATCTTCCAGTTGCCAGCCGGCGATGAAACTACATTTACAATGTTAGCCGCTAAATATCGAGGAGTGACGTTTCAAACTAACATGAGTTCCGCCGACCATATTTGGCGACCAGCTGGCGAAGCTGAAATAATGCTAGGAACCAACATGCTAGAAACACTGAATATTAGGATATATTAAAATGATTAAGTGAAAAGGTTCCGAAAACACGCCGCTAATTTTAAAGCTTTATAATACCTCGGCGGAAATAGAATTTAACATCAAGATCCAAAAATTACGACGACACGCCTGTGATTATCCGCTGGCTGCCTCGTTTTTTTTTTTAGCCTGAACAGGTGATCAAGCCTGAATTAGTTGCGGCTAAGTGTATTTTAATAGATTCCTAAAAACTATCATTCCACTACTGAAAACTTCATTTCGTCGACTATGACGTCCTTCCACCTTTTCAAATTTGAATTATTGCAATCACATGTTGTAATTAGCAACATTTCTGCGCGGGAATCTGACCACTGTACAATTTCTTCATTTAAATCATTATCGAATAATAATGTAAAAGCTCCGACAAATTGTACACAATTCCGACAGTTCTACCGTTGATCGTTCTTGCCATGTAAAATCGTGTATTACAGCATCCACATCTGCGCCTCGCCAAAGTCAGTGACTTAGTAATGCATTGCGACTGTTATATTAACGGTCCTAAAACTATCATGACTTGAGCAATCACCGGCTTCACTAGTAATATTTGAATTTGGCAAGCTTCTCGTGTCTTCAAATTCCATCAAGCAATAGCCACCTATATAGTTTGGTGTATTTACGTTACATCATTGCTCGAATATATTATACGTCTATTCTCAACGGGAATTTCTGCGAGTTTTTTGCATTTGATACCCAAAAAGAAAAAAAAATAAATCTTGTGACACGTGAAATGAAATACTAATTATTCTAGAAATCCATAACTTTTTTACTTTCAACACTTGCAGAAACTGAACAAAATAAATGTAACGGCAGTATCATTAATGCTATGAAAACAGTTTGTATCATGTAGCAATGGCTTATCTTCCAGTTGCCAGCCGGCGATGAAACTGCATTTACAATGTTAGCCGCTAAATATCTAGGAGTGACGTTTCAAACTAACATGAGTTCCGCCGTCCATATTTGGCGACCAGCTGACGAAGCTGAAATAATGCTAGCAACCAACATGCTAGAAACACTGAATATTAGGGTATAATAAAAATGATTAAGTGAAAAGCAAGGTGTTTCCGAAAAGACGCCGCTAATTTTAGAGCTTTATAATACCTCGGCGGAAATAGAATTTAACATCAAGATCCAAAAATTACGCCGAGACGCCTTTGATTATCCGCTGGCTGCCTCGTTTTTTTTTTTAGCCTGAACAGGTGAACAAGCCTGAATTAGTTGCGGCTAAGTGTATTTTAATAGATTCCTAAAAACTAAAACTACCTTCCACTAGTTAAAAGTTCATTTCGTCGACTACTGACGTCCTTCCATTTTTTTTTCAATTTGAAATTATTGCAAACCCATGGTTGTAAGTAGCACATTTCTGCGCGGAATCTGACCACTGTACAATTTCTTCAATTAAATCATTATCGATAATAATGTAAGCCCGAACAATTGTACACAAAATTCCCGACAGATCTACCGTTATCGTTCTTGCCAATTATATCCATGTAGTACAGCATCCACATCTGCGCATCGCCAACGTCAGTGACATAGTAATGCATTGTGACTGTTATATTAACGGTTCTAAAAGTATCATGAAATGAGCAATCACCGGCATCACTAGTAATATTTGAATTTGGCAGATTCTCGTGTCTTCAAATACCATCAAGCAATAGCCACCTATATAATTTGGTGTATTTACGTTACATCATTACTCGAATATATTATACGTCTTTTTCTCAACGTGAATTTTTTGCGAGTTTTGGCATTTGATACCCAAAAGAAAAAAAAAAATTCTTCTGTCACGTGAAATGAAATACTAATTACTCTTGAAATCCATAACTTTTTTACTTTCAAAACTTGCCGAAACTGCACGGAATAAGTGTAACGGCCGCATCATTAATGCTATGAAAACAGTTTGTATCATGTAGCCATGGCTTACCTTCCTGTTGCCAGCCGGCGATGAAACTGCATTTACAATGTCGGCCGCTAAATATCTAGGAACTACGTTTCAAACTTACATGAGCTCCGCCGACCATATTTGGCGACCAGCTGACGAAGCTGAAATAATGCTAGCATCCAACATGCTAGAAACACTGAATATTAGGGTGAAATAAAAATGATTAGGTGAAAAGCAAGGAGGTTCCGAAAACACGCCGCTAATTTTAAAGCTTTATAATGCCTCGGCGGAAATAGAATTTGACATCAAGATCCAAAAATTACGACGAGACGCCTGTGATTATCCGCTGGCTGCCTCGTTTTTTTTTTTAGCCTCAACAGGTGAACAAGCCTGAATTAGTTGCGGCTAAGTGTATTTTAATAGATTCCTAAAAACTATCATTCCACTA
The DNA here is from genome assembly GCA_011037195.1 of Triatoma infestans. Classification (NCBI taxonomy): domain Eukaryota; kingdom Metazoa; phylum Arthropoda; class Insecta; order Hemiptera; family Reduviidae; genus Triatoma; species Triatoma infestans. The sequence goes on along the minus strand of JAAEAF010003065.1, from coordinate 31,917 downwards.
CTGAAAACTTCATTTCGTCGACTATGACGTCCTTCCACTTTTTCAAATTTGAATTATTGCAAACACATGTTGTAATTAGCAACATTTCTGCGCGGGAATCTGAGCACTGTACAGTTTCTTCAATTAAATCATTATCGAATAATAATGTAAAAGCTCCGAAAAATTGTACACAACCCCGACAGATCTACCGTTGATCTTTCTTGCCATGTAAGATCGTGTAGTACAGCATCCACATCTGCGCCTCGCCAACGTCAGTGACTTAGTCATGCATTGCGACGGTTATAATAACGGTCCTAAAACTATCATGAAATGAGCAATCACCGGCTTCACTAGTAATATTTGAATTTCGCAAGCTTCTCGTGTCTTGAAATTCCATCAAGCAATAGCCACCTATATAATTTGGTGTATTTACGTTACATCATTACTCGAATATATTATACGTCTTTTTCTCAACGGGAATCTCTGCGAGTTTTTTGCATTTGATACCCAAAAACAAAAAAAATAATTCAAGTGACACGTGAAACGGAATACTAATTATTCTTGAAATCCATAACTTTTTTACTTTCAACACTTGCCGAAACTGAACGGAATAAGTGTAACTGCAGCATCATTAATGGTATGAAAACAGTTTGTATCATGTAGCCATGGCTTATCTTCCAGTTGCCAGCCGGGGATGAAACTGCATTTACAATGTTAGCCGCTAAATATCTAGGAGTGACGTTTCAAGCTAACATGAGTTCCGCCGACCATATTTGGCGACCAGCTGACGAAGCTGAAATAATGCTAGAAACCAACATGCTAGAAACACTGAATATTAGGGTATAATAAAAATGATTAAGTGAAAAGCAAGGAGGTTCCGAAAACACGCCGCTAATTTTAGAGCTTTATAAAATTAGCGGAAATAGAATTTAACATCAAGATCCAAAAATTACGACGAGACGCCTCTGATTATACGCTGGCTGCCTCGTTTTTTTTTTTGCTTGAACAGGCGAACAAGCCTGAATTAGTTGCGGCTAAGTGTATTTTAATAGATTCATAAAAACTATCATTCCACTACTGAAAACTTCATTTCGTCGACTATGACGTCCTTCCACTTTTTCAAATTTGAATTATTGCAAACACATGTTGTAATTAGCAACATTTCTGCGCGGGAATCTGAGCACTGTACAGTTTCTTCAATTAAATCATTATCGAATAATAATGTAAAAGCTCCGAAAAATTGTACACAACCCCGACAGATCTACCGTTGATCTTTCTTGCCATGTAAGATCGTGTAGTACAGCATCCACATCTGCGCCTCGCCAACGTCAGTGACTTAGTCATGCATTGCGACGGTTATAATAACGGTCCTAAAACTATCATGAAATGAGCAATCACCGGCTTCACTAGTAATATTTGAATTTCGCAAGCTTCTCGTGTCTTGAAATTCCATCAAGCAATAGCCACCTATATAATTTGGTGTATTTACGTTACATCATTACTCGAATATATTATACGTCTTTTTCTCAACGGGAATTTCTGCGAATTTTTGGCATTTGATACCCAAAAAGAAAAAAAATAATTCTTGTGACACGTGAAATGAAATACTAATTATTCTTGACATCCATAACTTTTTTACTTTCAACACTTGCCGAAACTGAACGGAATAAATGTAACTGCAGCATCATTAATGCTATGAAAACAGTTTGTATCATGTAGCCATGGCTTATCTTCCAGTTGCCAGCCGGCGATGAAACTGCATTTACAATGTTAGCCGCTAAATATCTAGGAGTGACGTTTCAAGCTAACATGAGTTCCGCCGACCATATTTGGCGACCAGCTGACGAAGCTGAAATAATGCTAGAAACCAACATGCTAGAAACACTGAATATTAGGGTATAATAAAAATGATTAAGTGAAAAGCAAGGAGGTTCAGAAAACACGCCGCTAATTTTAGAGCTTTATAATACCTCGGCGGAAATAGAATTTAACATCAAGATCCAAAAATTACGACGAGACGCCTCTGATTATACGCTGGCTGCCTCGTTTTTTTTTTTGCTTGAACAGGCGAACAAGCCTGAATTAGTTGCGGCTAAGTGTATTTTAATAGATTCATAAAAACTATCATTCCACTACTGAAAACTTCATTTCGTCGACTATGACGTCCTTCCACTTTTTCAAATTTGAATTATTGCAAACACATGTTGTAAGTAGCAACATTTCTGCGCGGGAATCTGACCACTGTACAATTTCTTCAATTAAATCATTATCGAATAATAATGTAAAAGCTCCGAAAAATTGTACACAATTCCGACAGATCTACCGTTGATCGTTCTTGCAAAGTAATATCATGTAGTACAGCATCCACATCTGCGCCTCGCCAATGTCTGTGACTTGGTAATGCATTGCGACTGTTATATTAACGGTACTAATACTATCATGAAATGAGCAATCACCGGCTTCACTAGTAATATTTGAATTTGGCAAGCTTTTCGTGTCTTCAAATTCCATCAAGCAATTGCCACCTATATAATTTGGTGTATTTACGTTACATCATTACTCGAATATATTATACGTCTTTTTCTCAACGGGAATCTCTGCGAGTTTTTTGCATTTGATACCCAAAAACAAAAAAAATAATTCAAGTGACACGTGAAACGGAATACTAATTATTCTTGAAATCCATAACTTTTTTACTTTCAACACTTGCCGAAACTGAACGGAATAAGTGTAACGGCAGCATCATTAATGCTATGAATACAGTTTGTATCATGTAGCCATGGCTTATCTTCCAGTTGCCAGCCGGCGATGAAACTGCATTTACAATGTTAGCCGCTAAATATCTAGGAGTGACGTTTCAAGCTAACATGAGTTCCGCCGACCATATTTGGCGACCAGCTGACGAAGCTGAAATAATGCTAGAAACCAACATGCTAGAAACACTGAATATTAGGGTATAATAAAAATGATTAAGTGAAAAGCAAGGAGGTTCCGAAAACACGCCGCTAATTTTAGAGCTTTATAATACCTCGGCGGAAATAGAATTTAACATCAAGATCCAAAAATTACGCCGAGATGCCTTTGATTATCCGCTGGCTGCCTCGTTTTTTTTTTTAGCCTGAACAGGTGAACAAGCCTGAATTAGTTGCGGCTAAGTGTATTTTAATAGATTCCTAAAAAGTATCATTCCACTAGATAAAACATCATTTCGTCGACTATGACGTCCTTCCACTTTTCCAAATTTGAATTATTGCAAACACATGTTGTAATTAGCAACATTTCTGCGCGGGAACCTGACCACTGTACAATTTCTTTAATTAAATCATTATCGAATAATAATGTAAAAGCTCCGAAAAATTGTACACAATTCCGACAGATCTACCGTTGATCGTTCTTGCCATGTAAAATCGTGTAGTACATCATCCACATCTGCGCCTCGCCAATGTCAGTGACTTAGTAATGCATTGCGACGGTTATAATAACGGTCCTAAAACTATCATGAAATGAGCAATCACCGGCTTCACTAGTAATATTTGAATTTCGCAAGCTTCTCGTGTCTTCAAATTCCATCAAGCAATAGCCACCTATATAATTTGGTGTATTTACGTTACATCATTACTCGAATATATTATACGTCTTTTTCTCAACGGGAATTTCTGCGAGTTTTTGGCATTTGATACCCAAAAAGAAAAAAAATAATTCTTGTGACACGTGAAATGAAATACTAATTATTCTTGACATCCATAACTTTTTTACTTTCAACACTTGCCGAAACTGAACGGAATAAATGTAACTGCAGCATCATTAATGCTATGAAAACAGTTTGTATCATGTAGCCATGGCTTATCTTCCAGTTGCCAGCCGGCGATGAAACTGCATTTACAATGTTAGCCGCTAAATATCTAGGAATCACGTTTCAACGTAACATGAGTTCCGCCGACCATATTTGGCGACCAGCTGACGAAGCTGAAATAATGCTAGCAACCAACATGCTAGAAACACTGAATATTAGGGTATAATAAAAATGATTAAGTGAAAAGCAAGGAGGTTCCGAAAACACGCCGCTAATTTTAGAGCTTTATAATACCTCGGCGGAAATAGAATTTAACATCAAGATCCAAAAATTACGACGAGACGCCTCTGATTATACGCTGGCTGCCTCGTTTTTTTTTTTGCTTGAACAGGCGAACAAGCCTGAATTAGTTGCGGCTAAGTGTATTTTAATAGATTCATAAAAACTATCATTCCACTACTGAAAACTTCATTTCGTCGACTATGACGTCCTTCCACTTTTTCAAATTTGAATTATTGAAAACATATGTCGTAATTGGTAACATTTCAGCGCGGGAATTTGGCCACTGTACAATTTTTTCAATTAAATCATTATCCAATAATAATGTAAAAGCTTCGAGAAATTGTACAGTATTCGGCCAGATCTACCGTTGATCGTTCTTGCCATGTAAAATCGTCTAATACAGCTTCCACATCTGCCCCTGGCCAAAGGGAGTGACTTAATACATTGCGACTGTTATATTAATGGTCCTAAAATTATCATGAAATGAGTAATCATCGGCTTCACTAGTAATAATTGAATTTGGCAGGCTTCTCGTGTCTTATAGTCCATCCAGCAAAAGCCACCTATATAATTTGGTGTATTTACTTACATAATTAGTCGAATATTATAAGTCTTTTTCGCAACGCGGAAAATTTCTGCGAGTTTTTGGCATTTGATACCATAAAAGAAAAAAATAATTCTTGTGACAACTGAAATGGAATCTAATTATTCTTGAAATCCATAACTTTCTTTCAACACTTGCCGAAACTGAACGGAATAAGTGTAACGGCAGCATCATTAATGCTATGAATACAGTTTGTATCATGTAGCCATGGCTTATCTTCCAGTTGCCAGCCGGCGATGAAACTGCAATTACAATGTTAGCCGCTAAATATCTAGGAATGACTTTTCAAACCAACATGAGTTCCGCCGAACATATTTGGCGACCAGCTGACGAAGCTGAAATAATGCTAGAAACCAACATGCTAGAAACACTGAATATTAGGGTATAATAAAAATGATTAAGTGAAAAGCAAGGAGGTTCCGAAAACACCCCGCTAATTTTAGAGCTTTATAATACCTCGGCAGAAATCGAATTTAACATCAAGATCCAAAAATTACGACGAGACGTCTTTGATTATCCGCTGGCTGCCTCGTTTTTTTTTTTAGCCTGAACAGATGAACAAGCCTGAATTAGGTGCGGATAAGTGTATTTTAATAGATTTCTAAAAACTATCATTCCACAACTGAAAACTTCATTTCGTCGACTATGACGTCGTTCCACTTTTTCAAATTTGAATTATTGCAAACACATGTTGTAATTAGCAACATTTCTGCGCGGGAATCTGACCACTGTACAATTTCTTCAATTAAATCATTATCGAATAATAATGTAAAAGCTCCGAAAAATTGTACACAAATCCGACAGATCTACCGTTGTTCGTTCTTGCCATGTAAAATCGTGTAGTACAGCATCCACATCTGCGCCTCACCAAAGTCAGTGAGTTAGCAATGCATTGCGACTGTTGTATTACCGGTCCTAAAACTATCATGAAATGAGCAATCACCGGCTTCACTAGTAATATTTGAATTTGGCAAGCTTCTCGTGTCTTCAAATTCCATCAAGCAATAGCCACCTATATAATTTGGTGTATTTACGTTACATCATTACTCGAATATATTATACGTCTTTTTCTCAACGGGAATTTCTGCGAGTTTCTGGCATTTGATACCCAAAAAGAAAAAAAATAATTCTTAGGACACGTGAAATGAAATACTAATTATTCTTGAAATCCATAACTTTTTTACTTTCAGCACTTGCCGAAATTGAACGGAATGAGTGTAGCTGCAGCATCATCAATGCTATGAAAACAGTTTGTATCTTGTAGCCATGCCCTATCTTCCAGTTGCCAGCCGGCGATGAAACTGCATTTACAATGTTAGCCGCTAAATATCTAGGAATCACGTTTCAACGTAACATGAGTTCCGCAGACCATATTTGGCGACCACTGACGAAGCTGAAATAATGCTAGAAACCAACATGCTAGAAACACTGAATATTAGGGTATAATAAAAATGATTAAGTGAAAAGCAAGGAGGTTCCGAAAACACGCCGCTAATTTTAAAGCTTTATAATACCTCGGCGGAAATAGAATTTAACATCAAGATCCAAAAATTACGACGAGACGCCTTTGATTATCCGCTGGTTGCCTCGTTTTTTTTTTTAGCCTGAACAGGTGAACAAGCCTGAATTAGTTGCGGCTGAGTGTATTTTAATAGATTCCTAATAACTATCATTCCACTACTGAAAACTTCATTTCGTCGACTATGACGTCCTTCCACTTTTTCAAATTTGAATTATTGCAAACACATGTTGTAATTAGCAACATTTCTGCGCGGGAATCTGACCACTCTACAATTTCTTCAATTAAATCATTATCGAATAATAATGTAAAAGCTCCGAAAAATTGTACACAATTCCGACAGATCTACCGTTGATCGTTCTTGCCATGTAAAATCGTGTAGTACAGCATCAACATCTGCGCCTCGCCAAAGTCAGTGACTTAGGAATGCATTGCGACTGTTATATTGGAATGCATTGTAACTATCATGAAATGAGCAATCACCGGCTTCACTAGTAATATTTGAATTTGGCAAGCTTGTCGTGTCTTCAAATTCCATCAAGCAATAGCCACCTATATAATTTGGTGTATTTACCTTACATCATTCCTCGAATATATTATACGTCTTTTTCTCAACGGGAATTTCTGCGAGTTTTTGGCATTTGATACCCAAAAAGAAAAAAAATAATTCTTGTGACGCGTGAAATGAAATACTAATTATTCTTGAAATCCATAACTTTTTTACTTTCAACACATGCCGAAACTGAACGGAATGAGTGTAGCTGCAGCATCGTCAATGCTATGAAAACAGTATCTTGTAGCCATGGCTTATCTTCCAGTTGCCAGCCGGCGATGAAACTGCATTTACAATGTTAGCCGCTAAATATCTAGGAATCACGTTTCAACGTAACATGAGTTCCGCCGACCATATTTGGCGACCAGCTGACGAAGCTGAAATAATGCTAGCAACCAACATGCTAGAAACACTGAATATTAGGGTATAATAAAAATGATTAAGTGAAAAGCAAGGAGGTTCCGACAACACGCCGCAAATTTTAGAGCTTTATAATACCTCGGCGGAAATAGAATTTAACATAAAGTTCCAAAAATTGCGACGAGACGCCTTTGATTATCCGCTGGCTGCCTCGTTTTTTTTTTTAGCCTGAACAGTTGAACAAGCCTGAATTAGTTGCGGCTAAGTGTATTTTAATAGATTCCTAAAAACTATCATTCCACTACTGAAAACTTCATTTCGTCGACTATGACGTCCTTCCACTTTTTCAAATTTGAATTATTGCAATCACATGTTGTAATTAGCAACATTTCTGCGCGGGAATCTGACCACTGTACAATTTCTTCATTTAAATCATTATCGAATAATAATGTAAAAGTTCCGACAAATTGTACACAATTCCGACAGATCTACCGTTGATCGTTCTTGCCATGTAAAATCGTGTAGTACATCATCCACATCTGCGCCTCGCCAATGTCAGTGACTTAGTAATGCATTGCGACGGTTATAATAACGGTCCTAAAACTATCATGAAATGAGCAATCACCGGCTTCACTAGTAATACTTGAATTTGGCAAGCTTCTCGTGGCTTCAAATTCCATCAAGCAATAGCCACCTATATAATTTCGTGTATTTAAGTTACATCATTACTCGAATATATTATACGTCTTTTTCTCAACGGGAATTTCTGCGAGTTTTTGGCATTTGATACCCAAAAAGAAAAATAATAATTCTTAGGACACGTGAAATGAAATACTAATTATTCTTGAAATCCATAACTTTTTTACTTTCAGCACTTGCCGAAATTGAACGGAATGAGTGTAGCTGCAGCATCATCAATGCTATGAAAACAGTTTGTATCTTGTAGCCATGGCTTATCTTCCAGAAGCCAGCCGGCGATGAAACCGCATTTACAATGTTAGCCGCTAAATATCTAGGAATCACGTTTCAAAGTAACATGAGTTCCGCCGACCATATTTGGCGACCAGCTGACGAAGCTGAAATAATGCTAGCATCCAACATGCTAGAAACACTGAATATTAGGGTATAATAAAAATGATTAAGTGAAAAGCAAGGAGGTTCCGAAAACACGCCGCTAATTTTAGAGGTTTATAATACCTCGGCGGAAATAGAATTTAACATCAAGATCCAAAAATTACGACGAGACGCCTTTGATTATCCGCTGGCGGCCTCGTTTTTTTTTTTAGCCTGAACCGGTGAACAAGCCTGAATAGGTTGCGGCTAACTGTATTTTAATAGATTCCTAAAAACTATCATTCCACTACTGAAAACTTCATTTCGTCGACTATGACGTCCTTCCACTTTTTCAAATTTGAATTATTGCAAACACATGTTGTAATTAGCAACATTTCTGCGCGGGAATCTGACCACTCTACAATTTCTTCAATTAAATCATTATCGAATAATAATGTAAAAGCTCCGAAAAATTGTACACAATTCCGACAGATCTACCCTTGATCGTTCTTGCCATGTAAAATCGTGTAGTACAGCATCCACATCTGCGCCTCACCAAAGTCAGTGACCTAGTAATGCATTGCGACTGTTATATTAACGGTCCTAAAACTATCATGAAATGAGCAATCACCGGCTTCACTAGTAACATTTGAATTTGGCAAGCTTCTCGTGTCTTCAATTTCCATCAAGCAATAGCCACCTACATAATTTGGTGTATTTACGTTACATCATTACTCGAATATATTATACGTGTTTTTCTCAACGAGAAGTTCTGCGAGTTTTTGGCATTTGATACCCAAACAGAAAAATAATAATTCTTGTGACACGTGAAATGAAATACTAATTATTCATAACTTTTTTACTTTCAGCACTTGCCGAAATTGAACGGAATGAGTGTAGCTGCAGCATCATCAATGCTATGAAAACAGTTTGTATCTTGTAGCCATGGCCTATCTTCCAGTTGCCAGCCGGCGATGAAACTGCATTTACAATGTTAGCCGCTAAATATCTAGGAATCACGTTTCAAAGTAACATGAGTTCCGCCGACCATATTTGGCGACCAGCTGACGAAGCTGAAATAATGCTAGCATCCAACATGCTAGAAACACTGAATATTAGGGTATAATAAAAATGATTAAGTGAAAAGCAAGGAGGTTCCGAAAACACGCCGCAAATTTTAGAGCTATATAATACCTCGGCGGAAATAGAATTTTACATAAAGATCCAAAATTTGCGACGAGACGCCTTTGATTATCCGCTGGCTGCATCGTTTTTTTTTTTAGCCTGAACAGTTGAACAAGCCTGAATTAGTTGCGGCTAAATGTATTTTAATAGATTCCCAAAAACTATCATTCCACTACTGAAAACTTCATTTCGTCGACTATGACGTCCTTCCACTTTTTCAAATTTGAATTATTGCAAACACATGTTGTAATTAGCAACATCTCTGCGCAGGAATCTTACCACTGTACAATTTCTTCAATTAAATCAACATCGAATAATAATGTAAAAGCTCCGAAAAATTGTACACAATTCCGACAGATCTACCGTTGATCGTTCTTGCCATGTAAAATCGTGTAGTACAACATCCACATCTGCGCCTCGCCAAAGTCAGTGACTTAGTAATGCATTGCAACTGTTATATAACGGTCCTAAAACTATCATGAAATGAGCAATCACCGGCTTCACTAGTAATATTTGAATTTGGCAAGCTTCTCGTGTCTTCAAATTCCATCAAGCAATAGCCACCTATATAATTTGGTGTATTTACGTTACATCATTACTCGAATATATTATACGTCTTTTTCTCAACGGGAATTTCTGCGAGTTTTTGGCATTTGATACCCAAAAAGAAAAAAAATAATTCCTAGGACACGTGAAATGAAATACTAATCATTCTTAAAATCCATAACTTTTTTACTTTCAGCACTTGCCGAAATTGAACGGAATGAGTGTAGCTGCAGCATCATCAATGCTATGAAAACAGTTTGTATCTTGTAGCCATGGCTTATCTTCCAGAAGCCAGCCGGCGATGAAACCGCATTTACAATGTTAGCCGCTAAATATCTAGGAATCACGTTTCAAAGTAACATGAGTTCCGCCGACCATATTTGGCAACCAGCTGACGAAGCTGAAATAATGCTAGAAACCAACATACTAGAAACACTGAATATTAGGGTATAATAAAAAAAGATTAAGTGAAAAGCAAGGAGGTTCCGAAAACACGCCGCTAATTTTAAAGCTTTATAATACCTCGGCGGAAATAGAATTTAACATCAAGATCCAAAAATTACGACGAGACGCCTTTGATTATCCGCTGGTTGCCTCGTTTTTTTTTTTAGCCTGAACAGGTGAACAAGCCTGAATTAGTTGCGGCTGAGTGTATTTTAATAGATTCCTAAAAACTATCATTCCACTACTGAAAACTTCATTTCGTCGACTATGACGTCCTTCCACTTTTTCAAATTTGAATTATTGCAAACACATGTTGTAATTAGCAACATTTCTGCGCGGGAATCTGACCACTGTACAATTTCTTCAATTAAACCATTATCGATTAATAATGTAAAAGCTCCGAAAAATTGTACACAATTCCGACAGATCTACCGTTGATCATTCTTGCCATGTAAAATCGTGTAGTACAGCATCCACATCTGCGCCTCACCAAAGTCAGTGAGTTAGCAATGCATTGCGACTGTTGTATTACCGGTCCTAAAACTATCATGAAATGAGCAATCACCGGCTTCACTAGTAATATTTGAATTTGGCAAGCTTCTCGTGTCTTCAAATTCCATCAAGCAATAGCCACCTATATAATTTGGTGTATTTACGTTACATCATTACTCGAATATATTATACGTCTTTTTCTCAAGGGAATTTCTGCGATTTTTTGGCATTTGATACCCAAAAAGAAAAAAATAATTCTTGTGACACGTGAAATGAAATACTAATTACTCTTGAAATCCATAACTTTTTTACTTTCAACACTTGCCGAAACTGAACGGAATAAGTGTAACGGCAGCATCATTAATGCTATGAAAACAGTTTGTATCATGTAGCCATGGCTTATCTTCCAGTTGCCAGCCGGCGATGAAACTGCATTTACAATGTTAGCCGCTAAATATCTAGGAATGACTTTTCAAACTAACATGAGTTCCGCCGACCATATTTGGCGACCAGCTGACGAAGCTGAAATAATGCTAGAAACCAACATGCTAGAAACACTGAATATTAGGGTATAATAAAAATGATTAAGTGAAAAGCAAGGAGGTTCCGAAAACACGCCGCTAATTTTAGAGCTTTATTTTAATACCTCGGCGGAAATAGAATTTAACATCAAGATCCAAAAATTACGACGAGACGCCTTTGATTATCCGCTGGCTGCCTCGTTTTTTTTTTTAGCCTGAACAGTTGAACAAGCCTGAATTAGTTGCGGCTAAGTGTATTTTAATAGATTCCTAAAAACTATCATTCCACTACTGAAAACTTCATTTCGTCGACTATGACGTCCTTCCACTTTTTCAAATTTGAATTATTGCAAACACATGTTGTAATTAGCAACATTTCTGCGCGGGAATCTGACCACTGTACAATTTCTTCAATTAAATCATTATCGAATAATAATATAAAAGCTCCGAAAAATTGTACACAATTCCGACAGATCTACCGTTGATCGTTTTTGCCATGTAAAATCGTGTAGTACAGCATCCACATCTGCGCATCGCCAAAGTCAGTGACTTAGTAATGCATTGCGACTGTTATATTAACGGTCCTAAAACAATCATGAAATGAGCAATCACGGGCTTCACTAGTAATATTTGAATTTGCCAACTTCTCGTGTCTTCAAATTCCATCAAGCAATAGCCACCTAAATAATTTGGTGTATTTACGTTACATCATTACTCGAATATATTATACGTCTTTTTCTCAACGGGAATTTCTGCGAGTTTTTGGCATTTGACCCAAAAAGAAGAAAAATAATTCTTGTGACACGTGAAATGAAATACTAATTATTCTTGAAATCCATAACTTATTTACTTTCAACACACGCCGAAACTGAACGGAATGACTGTAGCTGCAGCATCGTCAATGCTATGAAAAGAGTATCTTGTAGCCATGGCTTATCTTCCAGTTGCCAGCCGGCGATGAAACTGCATTTACAATGTTAGCCGCTAAATATCTAGGAGTGGCGTTTCAAACTAACATGAGTTCCGCCGACCATATTTGGCGACCAGCTGACGAAGCTGAAATAATGCTAGCAACCAACATGCTAGAAACACTGAATATTAGGGTATAATAAAAATGATTAAGTGAAAAGCAAGGAGGTTCCGAAAACACGCCGCAAATTTTAGAGCTTTATAATACCTCGGCGGAAATAGAATTTAACGTAAAGATCCAAAAATTGCGACGAGACGCCTTTCATTATCCGCTCGCTGCCTCGTTTTTTTTTTTAGCCTGAACAGTTGAACGAGCCTGAATTAGTTGCCGCTGAGTGTATTTTAATAGATTCCTAAAAACTATCATTCCACTACTGAAAACTTCATTTCGTCGACTATGACGACCTTCCACATTTTCAAATTTGAATTATTGCAAACACATGTTGTAATTAGCAACATTTCTGCGCGGGAATCTGACCATTACAATTTCTTCAATTAAATCATTATCGAATAATAATGTAAAAGCTCCGAAAAATGGTACACAATTCCGAAGATCTACCGTTGATCGTTCATGCCATGTAAAATCGTGTAGTACAGCATCCACATCTGCGTCTCGCCAAAGTCAGTGACTTAGAAATGCATTGCGACTGTTATATTAACGGTCCTAAAACTCTCATGAAATGAGCAATCACCGGCTTCACTAGTAATATTTCAATTCGGCAATCTTCTCGTGTCTTCAAATTCCATCAAGCAATAGCCACCTATATAATTTGGTGCATTTACGTTACATCATTACTCGAATATATTATACGTCTTTTTCTCAACGGGAATTTCTGCGATTTTTTGGCATTTGATACCCAAAAAGAAAAAAAATAATTCTTGTGACACGTGAAATGAAATACTAATTAATCTAGAAGTCCATAACTTTTTTACTTTCAATACTTGCCGAAACTGACATTCCGAAGCTGACCAACAATACTGCACCTCACTGACTAGAATAGGCTAAAACAAATATTAATTTATGTTAATTAAATCCAATCGAGAAACACTGGTACAAACCAAAACATGAAATAGGCAATATAGTTGACAACAGCATTACAAGATTAACTTAATAACCAAAAGTGAATTCAACTATACTTACGTAAAAAATAAAATAAATGAGCAGGCTACATACATGATGGTATACACTTTTACATTAAAACACACTCTTTAAAACACTAAAATATTATTCACTTTTTTGATATTTTCCAATTTTCTGGCACTTTCGATGATTTTCTTCAAACTTGGTATATCAACTACACATTCCAAGATCTACCACTTTTATTTCAAAAATTTCTCTTGAAAAATTCATTGAAGGGCACCTTTGGGAGGAAGGTGGTGTTAGCATTTCCGCTAAAGTCTTTTTCACTTTACTATCATCTCAATAATATTAATTAGAATGAAATGTGCTGTTGAAATTCTGAGTTTTTAAAAAAATCGGATGACAAGAAGTGCGCTTTTACTGAAGAAATGTAGTAAACCGCAAGTGCGCTTTTACTGAACATTTTATTTCGTTTTCAACAAACGCCAAGGAATTTTATCAAACATGCTACACAAACTATAAAATTGGTCAATTAGGTACAATTCTGAAAACTGGAGTAAGAGAAAGTTGTGTGCGTGTTTCACACCAGACTCTTTTTTTCTTTTGTAGGGGAAATTCACATATATCCACACAAATGCAACCTACAATAATAAACATGTTATGAATTCACTTACCGACTCTGCTCTACCTGGACTGGAAGTTCCGAAGAAGGATATTAATAGTGGCCATATAAATGTTTAATTAAATAATTATAATTCAAATTAAATTCATAACAGTATCATGCAACATATCATCGTTGTCATAATTTATGTAAAACCTTATTTACGTATTTGACGATTTTATTGGGGAAACTATTTGGAATGGAAAAGTAAATTCTGAAAAGTGTAAGAACTTTCCAGTGTGAAGATTTTTGCTAAATATAATATCACGAGGAATTAGTAATACATCACATTTTCATTACTATCAAATATTCAATCTCTAACAAGCACTAAGTAATATAGAATTCATGTAGCAAACATTCATGCGACTTGACATAATTTGAATGAATTCTAATTATTTTGAATTTATTTAAACCGAGTTCATTTCATTCTAAGATTTTTCTACCAATACTATTATGGAGAATCCAGAGATAACATAAACATGGACCACTATAATTCCCCAGCCTACCTTTAATGCTGTAGGTTGGAATATGTAACAATCTCTTGCAATTACATATCCTTCGATGTCCTTGCTTCTTTCACTTCATTACACTGGACACAAGACACAGTTTAAAATATTATAATCGCAAAATTGTAGAACGCATTACTATTCTCCGCGAAATTTGGAATAACCGTGCACTAATTTTTTTTTAACGCACTAGTTAAAATTATCTTTTTTTTTTATAATAAAGAATACAAAGCACTCCGGTTAGCATCCGCTCTCGCACTACCTGTAAAAAAGTATGATAATAATCAATTAATAGTGTAATTCGGCTAAAATTTAATAACCATCATTGCACAAGTTTCTGCCTTAGAAGAATAATAATTTTTAAATAAAGGACTCCTCAGGGAATGAGGATTCACCATGTGCAAAAATATGGTATGAAACAATAAAATAACTGCGGTTTTACTGCAATTATTATAGTTCTAATGGGCAATTTTTATTTTCTTTTACTCCTAACAAATGGTAGTATTGCGATAGTGTTAAATTGCGTTTTTACCAGAAATACATTTAGAAACATGTACTCTAATCCAAAATCACATGCTTTTATAGGTTTTCAAATATCTATGAATACAGATTGTATCATGTAGCCTTGGCTTACCTTCTAGCTGCGAGTCGTCCAAGAAACTATATTTTCAAAGCCAGCCGCTAAATATCTTGGGATGACGTTTCAAACTAAGATGAGCTTCGCCAAACATATTAGACGAGCAGCTTACGAGGCTGAATTGATGCTAGAAACACTGAATGTTTGAGTATAAAGAAAACAATAATGTGAAAAGGCAGGGTGGTAGCCGGAACACAGACGCAACTTTTACAGCTTTATAACACTTCGACGAAAAAAGAATTTTACATCAAAATCCAAAACTATCGTCGAGACGCCTGTGATTCTCCGCTGGATGCCTAATATTTGTTTAGCCTTAGCAGGTAACCAAACGTGAAGTAATTCTGGCATCGTGGATATTAATGAATTTCTATAGTAATTACATCCTAAACTTAGAATATAGTATCAAATTGATTACCATAACTAGTAATAAGGAAGCATGCGCTCTATTCCGAAAAGACATGCGTTCATAGGTTTCCCCACCCCGGGAATCACGTGCCCCAGCCCGCACGTGATCGTCTTCGCCAGCCATTCTAATGCGACGTCCGCTAAACCCAACATATTACGGATAAGTGTAACTGCAGCATCATTAATGCTATGACAACAGTTTGTATCATGTAGCCTTGGCTTATCTTGCAGTTGCCAGCCGGCGATGTCAGCCGTTAAATATCTAGGAGTGAGGTTCAAACTAACAAGAGCTCCGCCGACCATATTTGGCGACCAGCTGACGAAGCTGAAATAATGCTAGAAACCAACATGCTAGAAACACTGATTATTAGGGTATAATAAAAATGATTAAGTGAAAAACAAGGAGGTTCCGAAAACACGCCGCTAATTTTAAAGCTTTATAATACCTCGGCGGAAATAGAATTTAACATCAAGATCCAAAATTACGACGAGACGCCTGTGATTATCCACTGGCTGCCTCGTTTTTTTTTTTAGCCTCAACAGGTGAACAAGCCTGGATTAGTTGCGGCTAAGTGTATTTTAATAGATTCCTAAAAACTATCATTCCACTACTGAAAACTACATTTCGTTGACTATGACGTCCTTCCACTTTTTCAAATTTGAATTATTACAAACACATGTTGTAATTAGCAACATTTCTGCGCGGGAATCTGACCACTGTACAATTTCTTCAATTAAATCATTATCTAATAATAATGTAAAAGCTCCGAAAAAAAGTACACAATTCCGACAGATCTACCGTTGATCGTTCTTGCCATGTAAAATCGTGTAGTACAGCATCCACATCTGCGCCTCGCCAAAGTCAGTGACTTAGTAATGCATTGCGACTGTTATATTAACGGTCCTAAAACTATCATGAAATGAGCAATCACTGGCTTCACTAGTAATATTTGAATTTGGTAAGCTTCTCGTGCCTTCAAATTCCATCAAGCTATTGCCACCTATATAATTTGGTGTATTTACGTTACATCGTTACTCGAATATATTATACGTCTTTTTCTCAACGAGAATTTCTGCGAGTTTTTGGCATTTGATACCCAAAAAGAAGAAAAATTATTCTTGTGACACGTGAAATGAAATACTAATTATTCTTGAAATCCATAACTTTTTTACTTTCAACACTTGCCGAAACTGAACGGAATAAGTGTAACTGCAGCATCATAAATGTTATGAAAACAGTTTGTATCATGTAGCCATGGCTTATCTTCCAGTTGCCAGCCGGCGATGAAATTGCATTTACAATGTTAGCCGCTAAATATCTAGGAATGACTTATCAAACTAACATGAGTTCCGCCGACCATATTTGGCGACCAGCTGACAAAGCTGAAATAATGCTAGAAACCAACATGCTAGAAACACTGAATATTAGGGTATAATAAAAATGATTAAGTGAAAAGCAAGGAGGTTCCGAAAACACGCCGCTAATTTTAAAGCTTTATAATACCACGGCGGAAATAGAATTTAACATCAAGATCCAAAAATTATGACGAGACGCCTTTGATTATCCGCTGGCTGGCCTGCTTTTTTTTTAGGCTGAACAGGTGAACAAGCCTGAATTAGTTGCGGCTAAGTGTATTTTGATAGATTCCTAAAAACTATCATTCGACTACTGAAAACTTCATTTCGTCCACTATGACGTCCTTCCACTTTTTCAAATTTGAATTATTGCAAACACATGTTGTAATTAGCAACATTTGTGCGCGGGAATCTGACCACTGTACAATTTCTTCAATTACATCATTATCGAATAATAATGTAAAAGCTCCGAAAAATTGTACACAATTCCGACAGATCGTTGATCGTTGATCGTTCTTGCCATGTAAAATCGTGTAGTACAGCATCCACATCTGCGCCTCGCCAAAGTCAGTGACTTAGTAATGCATTGCGACTGTTATATTAACGGTCCTAAAACTATCATGAAATGAGCAATCCCCGGCTTCACTAGTAATATTTGAATTTGGCAAGCTTCTCGTGCCTTCAAATTCCATCAAGCAATAGCCACCTATATAATTTGGTGTATTTACGTTACACCATTACTCGAATATATAATACGTCTTTTTCTCAACGGGAATTTCTGCGAGTTTTTGGCATTTGATACCCAAAAAGAAAAAAAATAATTCTTGTGACACGTGAAATGAAATACTAATTATTCTTGAAATCCATAACTTTTTTACTTTCAACACTTGCCGAAACTGAACGGAATAAGTGTAACGGCAGCATCATTAATGCTATGAAAACAGTTTGTATCATGTAGCCATGGCTTATCTTCCAGTTGCCAGCCGGCGATGAAACTGCATTTACAATGTTAGCCGCTAAATATCTAGGAATGACTTTTCAAACTAACATGAGTTCCGCCGACCATATTTGGCGACCAGCTGACGAAGCTGAAATAATGCTAGAAACCAACATGCTAGAAACACTGAATATAAGGGTATAATAAAAATGATTAAGTGAAAAGCAAGGAGGTTCCGAAAACAGCCGCTAATTTCTAACGCTTTATAATACCTCGGCGGAAATAGAATTTAACATCAAAATCCAAAAATTACGACGAGACGCCTTTGATTATCCGCTGGCTGCCTCGTTTTTTTTTTTAGCCTGAACAGATGAACAAGCCTGAATTAGGTGCGGCTAAGTGTATTTTAATAGATTCTAAAAACTATCATTCCACTACTGAAAACTTCATTTCGTCGACTATGACGTCGTTCCACTTTTTCAAATTTGAATTATTGCAAACACATGTTGTAATTAGCAACATTTCTGCGCGGGAATCTGACCACTGTACAATTTCTTCAATTAAATCATTATCGAATAATAATGTAAAAGCTCCGAAAAATTGTACACAATTCCGACAGATCTACCGTTGACCGTTCTTGCCATGTAAAATCGTGTAGTACAGCATCCAGATCTGCGCCTCGCCAAAGTCAGTGACTTAGTAATGCATTGCGACTGTTATATTAACGGTCCTAAAACTATCATGACTTGAGCAATCACCGGCTTCACTAGTAATATTTGAATTTGGCAAGCTTCTCGTTTCTTCGAATTCCATCAAGCAATAGCCACCTATATAATTTGGTGTATTTACGTTACATCATTACTCGAATATATTATACGTCTTTTTCTCAACGGGAATTTCTGCGAGTTTTTGGCATTTGATACCCAAAAAGAAAAAAAATAATTCTTGTGACACGTGAAATGAAATACTAATTACTCTTGAAATCCATAACTTTTTTACTTTCAACACTTGCCGAAACTGAACGGAATAAGTGTAACTGCAGCATCATTAATGCTATGAAACAGTTTGTATCATGTAGCCATGGCTTATCTTCCAGTTGCCAGCCGGCGATGAAACTGCATTTACAATGTTAGCCGCTAAATATCTAGGAATGACGTTTCAAACTAACATGAGTTCCGCCGACCATATTTGGCGACCAGCTGACGAAGCTGAAATAATGCTAGAAACCAACATGCTAGAAACACTGAATATTAGGGTATAATAAAAATGATTAAGTGAAAAGCAAGCAGGTTCCGAAAACACGCAGCTAATGTTAAAGCTTTATAATACCTCGGCGGAAATAGAATTTAACATCAAGATCCAAAAATTACGACGAGACGCCTGTGATTATCCGCTGGCTGCCTCGTTTTTTTTTTTAGCCTGAACAGGTGAACAAGCCTGAATTAGTTGCGGCTAAGTGTATTTTAATAGATTCCTAAAAACTATCATTCCACTACTGAAAACTTCATTTCGTCGACTATGACGTCCTTCCACTTTTTCAAATTTGAATTATTGCAAACACATGTTGTAATTAGCAACATTTCTGCGCGGGAATCTGACCACTGTACAATTTCTTCAACTTAAATCATTATCGAATAATAATGTAAAAGCTCCGAAAAATTGTACACAATTCCGACAGATCTACCGTTGATCGTTCTTGCCATGTAAAATCGTGTAGTACAGCATCCACATCTGCGCCTCGCCAAAGTCAGTGACTTAGTAATGCATTGCGACTGTTATATTAACGGTCCTAAAACTATCATGAAATGAGCAATCACCGGCTTCACTAGTAATATTTGAATTTGGCAAGCTTCTCGTGTCTTCAAATTCCATCAAGCAATAGCCACCTATATAATTTTGTGTATTTACGTTACATCATTACTCGAATATATTATACGTCTTTTTCTCAACGGGAATTTCTGCGAGTTTTAGGCATTTGATACCCAAAAAGAAAAAAAATAATTCTAGTGACACGTGAAATGAAATACTAATTACTGTTAAAATCCATAAATTTTTTACTTTCAACACTTGCCGAAACTGAACGGAATAAGTGTAACGGCAGCATCATTACTGCTACGAAAACAGTTTGTATCATGTAGCCATGGCTTATCTTCCAGTTCCCAGCCGGCGATGAAACTGCATTTACAATGTTAGCCGCTAAATATCTAGGAATGACTTTTCAAACTAACATGAGTTCCGCCGACCATATTTGGCGACCAGCTGACGAAGCTGAAATAATGCTAGAAACCAACATGCTAGTAACACTGAATATTAGGGTATAATAAAAATGATTAAGTGAAAAGCAAGGAGGTTCCGAAAACACGCCGCTAATTTTAGAGGTTTATAATACCTCGGCGGAAATAGAATTTAACATCAAGATCCAAAAATTACGACGAGACGCCTTTGATTATCCGCTGGCGGCCTCGTTTTTTTTTTTAGCCTGAACCGGTGAACAAGCCTGAATAGGTTGCGGCTAACTGTATTTTAATAGATTCCTAAAAACTATCATTCCACTACTGAAAACTTCATTTCGTCGACTATGACGTCCTTCCACTTTTTCAAATTTGAATTATTGCAAACACATGTTGTAATTAGCAACATTTCTGCGCGGGAATCTGACCACTGTATAATTTCTTCAATTAAATCATTATCGAATAATAATGTAAAAGCACCGAAAAATTGTACACAATTCCGACAGATCTACCGTTGACCGTTCTTGCCATGTAAAATCGTGTAGTACAGCATCCACATCTGCGCCTCGCCAAAGTCAGTGACTTAGTAATTTATTGCGACTGTTATATTAACGGTCCTAAAACTATCATGAAATGAGCAATCACCGGCTTCACTAGTAATATTTGAATTTGGCAAGCTTCTCGTTTCTTCGAATTCCATCAAGCAATATCCACCTATATAATTTGGTGTATTTACGTTACATCATTACTCGAATATATTATACGTCTTTTTCTCAACGGGAATTTCTGCGAATTTTTGGCATTTGATACCCAAAAAGAAAAAAAATAATTCTTGTGACACGTGAAATGAAATACTAATTACTCTTAAAATCCATTACATTTTTACTTTCAACACTTGCCGAAACTGAACGGAATAAGTGTAACTGCAGCATCATTAATGCTACGAAAACAGTTTGTATCATGTAGCCATGGCTTATCTTCCAGTTGCCAGCCGGCGATGAATCTACATTTACAATGTTAGCCGCTAAATATCTAGGAATCACTTTTCAAACTAACATGAGTTCCGCCGACCATGTTTGGCGACCAGCTGACGAAGCTGAAATAATGCTAGAAACCAACATGCTAGAAACACTGATTATTAGGGTATAATAAAAATGATTAAGTGAAAAGCAAGGAGGTTCCGAAAACACCCCGCTAATTTTAGAGCATTATAATACCTCGGCAGAAATCGAATATAACATCAAGATCCAAAAATTACGACGAGACGTCTTTGATTATCCGCTGGCTGCCTCGTTTTTTTTTTAGCCTGAACAGATGTACAAGCCTGAATTAGGTGCGGCTAAGAGTATTTTAATAGATTCCTAAAAACTGTCATTCCACTACTGAAAACTTCATTTCGTCGACTATGACGTCGTTCGACTTTTTCAAATTTGAATTATTGCACACACATGTTGTAATTAGCAACGTTTCTGCGCGGGAATCTGACCACTGTACAATTTCTTCAATTAAATCATTATCGAATAATAATGTAAAAGCTCCGAAAAATTGTACACAATTCCGACAGATCTGCCGTTGATCGTTCTTGCCATTTAAAATCGTGTAGTACAGCATCCACATCTGCGCCTCGCCAAAGTCAGTTACTTAGTAATGCATTGCGACTGTTATATTAACGGTCCTAAAACTATCATGACTTGAGCAATCACCGGCTTCACTAGTAATATTTGAATTTGGCAAGCTTCTCGTGTCTTCAAATTCCATCAAGCAATAGCCACCTATATAATTTGGTGTATTTACGTTACATCATTACTCGAATATATTATACGTCTTTTTCTCAACGGGAATTTCTGCGAGTTTTTGGCATTTGATACCCAAAAAGAAAAAAAATAATTCTTGTGACACGTGAAATGAAATACTAATTACTCTTAAAATCCATAACTTTTTTAATTTCAACACTTGCCGAAACTGAACGGAATAAGTGTAACTGCAGCATCATTAATGCTATGAAAACAGTTTGTATCATGTAGCCATGGCTTATCTTCCAGTTGCCAGCCGGCGATGAAACTACATTTACAATGTTAGCCGCTAAATATCTAGGAATCACTTTTCAAACTAACATGAGTTCCGCCAACCATATTTGGCGACCAGCTGACGAAGCTGAAATAATGCTAGAAACCAACATGCTAGAAACACTGATTATTAGGGTATAATAAAAATGATTAAGTGAAAAGCAAGGAGGTTCCGAAAACACCCCGCTAATTTTAGAGCTTTATAATACCTCGGCAGAAATCGAATTTAACATCAAGATCCAAAAATTACGACGAGACGTCTTTGATTATCCGCTGGCTGCCTCGTTATTTTTTTTAGCCTGAACAGATGAACAAGCCTGAATTAGGTGTGGCTAAGTCTATTTTAATAGATTCCTAAAAACTGTCATTCCACTACTGAAAACTTCATTTCGTCGACTATGACGTCCTTCCACTTTTTCAAATTTGAATTAGCAACACAGTTGTAATTAGCAACATTTCTGCGGGGGAATCTGACCACGTACAATTTTCTTCAATTGAATCATTATCGAATATAATGTAAAAGCTCCGAAAATGTTGTACACATTTCCGACAGATCTGCCGTTGAATTGTTCTTTGCCATGTAAAATCGGTAGTACCGCAGCCACTCTGCGCCTCGCCAAAGTCAGTGACTTATAATGCATGCGACTGTTATATTAACGGTCCTAACCCTATCATTACTTGAGCAATCACTGCCTTCACTGTAATATTTGAATTTGCAAGTCTTCTCGTTCTGTCGAATTCCATCAAGCAAGAGCACCTTATATTTGGTGTATTTATCGTTACATCCAGTCTCGAATATATTACTTCTTTTCTCAACGGGAATTTCTGCGACTTTTTGGCATTTGATACCCAAAAAGAAAAAAAATAATTCTTGTGATACGGGAAATGAAATACTAATTACTCTTGAAATCCATAACATTTTTACTTTCAACACTTGCCGAAACTGAACGGAATAAGTGTAACTGCAGCATCATTAATGCCATGAAAACAGTTTGTATCATGCAGCCATGGCTTATCTTCCGGTTGCAAGCCGGCGATGAAACTGCATTTACAATGTTAGCGGCTAAATATCTAGGAATCACGTTTCAAACTAACATGAGTTCCGCCGACCATATTTGGCGACCAGCTGACGAAGCTGAAATAATGCTAGAAACCAACATGCTAGAAACACTGAATATTAGGATAGAATAAAAATAATTAAGTGAAAAGCAAGGAGGTTCCGATAACACGGCGCTAATTTTAAAGCTTTCTAATACCTCGGCGGAAATAGCATTTAACATCAAGATCCAAAAATTACGACGAGACCTCTTTGATTATCCGCTGGATACCTCGTTTTTTTTTTTAGCCTGAACAGATGAATTAGTTGCGGCTAAGTGTATTTTAATAGATTCCTAAAAACTATCATTCCACTACTGAAAACGTCATTTCGTCGACTATGACGTCCTTCCACTTTTTCAAATTTGAATTATTGCAAACACATGTTGTAATTAGCAACATTTCTGCGCGGGAATCTGACCACTGTACAATTTCTTCAATTAAATCATTATCGAATAATAATGTAAACGCTCCGAAAAATTGTACACAATTCCGACAGATCTACCGTTGATCGTTCTTGCCATGTAAAATCGTGTAGTACAGCATCCACATCTGCGCCTCGCCAAAGTCAGTGACTTAGTAATGCATTGCGACTGTTATATAACGGTCCTAAAACTATCATGAAATGAGCAATCACCGGCTTCACTAGTAATATTTGAATTTGGCAAGCTTCTCGTGTCTTCAAATTCCATCAAGCAATAGCCACCTATATAATTTGGTGTATTTACGTTACATCATTACTCGAATATATTATACGTCTTTTTCTCAACGGGAATTTCTGCGAGTTTTTGGCATTTGATACCCAAAAAGAAAAAAAATAATTCTTGTGACACGTGAAATGAAATACTAATTACTCTTGAAATCCATAACTTTTTTACTTTTAACACTTGCCGAAACTGAACGGAATAAGTGTAACTGCAGCATCATTAATGCTATGAATACAGTTTGTATCATGTAGCCATGGCTTATCTTCCAGTTGCCAGCCGGCGATGAAACTACATTTACAATGTTAGCCGCTAAATATCTAGGAATCACTTTTCAAACTAACCTGAGTTCCGCCGAACATATTTGCGACCAGCTGACGAAGCTGAATAATGCTAGAACCAACATGCTAGCAAACACTGAATATTGGGTATACTAAACATGTTAAGGAAAGCAAGGAGGTTCCGAAAACACCCCCGACTTTTAGAGCTTTATACTACCTCGGCGAAATCGAATGTTAACTCAAGATCCAAACTTACGGACGAACCCGTCTTTGATTACCGCTGGCTGCCTCGTATTTTTTTTTTTAGCCGAACCTTTGAACAAGCCCTGAATTAGTTGCGGCTAAGTGTAAAAATGTTAATAGATTCCTAAAAACTATCATTCCACTACTGAAAACCTCATTTCGTCGACTATGACGTACTTCCACTTTTTCAAATTTGAATTATTGCAAACAATGTTGTAATTAGCAACATTTCTGCGCGGGAATCTGACCACTGTACAATTTCTTCAATTAAATCATTATCGAATAATAATGTAAAAGCTCCGAAAAATTATACACAATTCCGACAGATCTACCGTTGATCGTTCTTGCCATGTAAAATCGTGTAGTACAGCATCCACATCTGCGCCTCGCCAAAGTCAGTGACTTAGTAATGCATTGCGACTGTTATATTAACGGTCCTAAAACTACCATAAAATGAGCAATCACCGGCTTCACTAGTAATATTTGAATTTGGCAAGCTTCTCGTGTCTTCAAATTCCATCAAGCAATAGCCACCTATATAATTTTGTGTATTTACGTTACATCATTACTCGAATATATTATACGTCTTTTTCTCAAGGGAATTTCTGCGATTTTTTGACATTCGATACCCAAAAAGAAGAAAAATAATTCGTAAGACACGTGAAATGAAATACTAATTACTCTTGAAATCCAAAAGTTTTTTACTTTCAGCACTTGCCGAAACTGAACGGAATGAGGGTAGCTGCAGCATCATCAATGCTATGAAAACAGATTGTATCTTGTAGCCATGGCTTATCTTCCAGTTGCCAGCCGGCGATGAAACTGCATTTACAATGTTAGCCGCTAAATATCTAGGAATCACGTTTCAAAGTAACATGAGTTCCGCCGACCATATTTGGCGACCAGCTGACGAAGCTGAAATAATGCTAGCAACCAACATGCTAGAAACACTGAATATTAGGGTATAATAAAAATGATTAAGTGAAAAGGAAGGAGGTTCCGAAAACACCCCGCTAATTTTAGAGCTTTATAATACCTCGGCAGAAATCGAATTTAACATCAAGATCCAAAAATTACGACGAGACGTCTTTGATTATCCGCTGGCTGCCTCGTTTTTTTTTTTAGCCTGAACAGATGAACAAGCCTGAATTAGGTGCGGATAAGTGTATTTTAATAGATTTCTAAAAACTATCATTCCACAACTGAAAACTTCATTTCGTCGACTATGACGTCGTTCCACTTTTTCAAATTTGAATTATTGCAAACACATGTTGTAATTAGCAACATTTCTGCGCGGGAATCTGACCACTGTACAATTTCTTCAATTAAATCATTATCGAATAATCATGTAAAAGCTCCGAAAAATTGTACACAATTCCGACAGATCTACCGTTGACCGTTCTTGCCATGTAAAATCGTGTAGTACAGCATCCAGATCTGCGCCTCGCCAAAGTCAGTGACTTAGTAATGCATTGCGACTGTTATATTAACGGTCCTAAAACTATCATGACTTGAGCAATCACCGGCTTCACTAGTAATATTTGAATTTGGCAAGCTTCTCGTGTCATCAAATTCCATCAAGCAATAGCCACCTATATAATTTGGTGTATTTACGTTACATCATTAGTCGATATATTATACGTCTTTTTCTCAACGGGAATTTCTGCGAGTTTTTGGCATTTGATACCCAAAAAGAAAAAAAATAATTCTTGTGACACGTGAAATGAAATAAAATTACTCTTGAAATCCATAACTTTTTTACTTTTAACACTTGCCGAAACTGAACGGAATAAGTGTAACTGCAGCATCATTAATGCTATGAATACAGTTTGTATCATGTAGCCATGGCTTATCTTCCAGTTGCCAGCCGGCGATGAAACTACATTTACAATGTTAGCCGCTAAATATCTAGGAATCACTTTTCAAACTAACATGAGTTCCGCCGAACATATTTGGCGACCAGCTGACGAAGCTGAAATAATGCTAGAAACCAACATGCTAGAAACACTGAATATTAGGGTATAATAAAAATGATTAAGTGAAAAGCAAGGAGGTTCCGAAAACACCCCGCTAATTTTAGAGCTTTATAATACCTCGGCAGAAATCGAATTTAACATCAAGATCCAAAAATTACGACGAGACGTCTTTGATTATCCGCTGGCTGCCTCGTTTTTTTTTTTAGCCTGAACAGGTGAACAAGCCTGAATTAGTTGCGGCTAAGTGTATTTTAATAGATTCCTAAAAACTATCATTCCATTACTGAAAACATCATTTCGTCGACTATGACGTCCTTCCACTTTTTCAAATTTGAATTATTGCAAACACATGTTGTAATTAGCAACATTTCTGCGCGGGAATCTGACCACTGTACAATTTCTTCAATTAAATCATTATCGAATAATAATGTAAAAGCTCCGAAAAATTGTACACAAATCCGACAGATCTACCGTTGTTCGTTCTTGCCATGTAAAATCGTGTAGTACAGCATCCACATCTGCGCCTCGCCAAAGTCAGTGACTTAGTAATGCATTGCGACTGTTATATTAACGGTCCTAAAACTATCATGACTTGAGCAATCACCGGCTTCACTAGTAATATTTGAATTTGGCAAGCTTCTCGTGTCTTCAAATTCCATCAAGCAATAGCCACCTATATAAATTCGTGTATTCACGTTGCATCATTACCCGAATATATTGTACGTCTTTTTCTCAACGGGAATTTCTGCGACTTTTTGGCATTTGATACCCAAAAAAAAAAAAAAAATTCTTGTGACACGTGAAATGAAATACTAATTATTCGTGAAATCCATAACTTTTTTACTTTCAACACTTGCCGAAACTGAACGGAATAAGTGTAACTGCAGCATCATTAATGCTATGAAAACAGTTTGTATCATGTAGCCATGGCTTATCTTCCAGTTGCAAGCCGGCGATGAAACTGCATTTACAATGTTAGCCGCTAAATACCTAGGAGTGACGTTTCAAACTAACATGAGTTCCGCCGACCATATTTGGCGACCAGCTGACGAAGATGAAATAATGCTAGAAACCAACATACTAGAAACACTGAATATTAGGGTATAATAAAAATGGATTAAGTGAAAAGCAAGGAGGTTCCGATAACACTCCGCTAAATTTTAAAGCTTATAATACCTCGCGGAAAAGAATTTAACACATCAGATCCAGAAATTACGACGAACGCCTGTGACTATCCGCCGCTTCCTCCGTTTTGTTTTTTTTAGCCTGAACAGGTGAACAAGCCTGAATTAGTCGCGGCTAAGTGTATTTTATAAGATTCCTGAAAACTGTCATTCCAGTACTGAAAACTTCATTTCGTCGACTATCACGTCCTTCCACTTTTTCAAATTTGAATTATTGCAAACATATGTTGTAATTAGCAACAATTCAGTGCGAGAATTTGACCACTGTACAAATTTTTCAATTAAATCATTATCGATTAATAATGTAAAAGCTTCGAAAAATTGTAGAGAATTCCGCCAGATCTACCGTTGATCGTTCTTGCCATGTAAAATCGTCTAATACAGCATCCACATCTGCCCCTGGCCAAAGTCAGTGACTTAGTAATGCATTGCGACTGTTATATTGACGGTCCTAAAACTATCATGAAATGAGGAACCATCGGCTTCACTAGTAATAATTGAATTTGGCAAGCTTCTCGTGTCTTCATAGTCCATCAAGCAATAGCAACCTATACAATTTGGTGTATTTACGTTACATCTTTACTCGAATATATTATACGTCTTTTTCTCAACGGGAATTTCTGCGAGATTTTGACATTTGATACCCAAAAAGACAAAAAATAATTCTTATGACACGTGAAATGAAATACTAATTACTCTTGAAATCCATAACTTTTTTACTTTCAACACTTGCCGAAACTGAACGGAATAAGTGTAACTGCAGCATCATTAATGCCATGAAAACAGTTTGTATCATGCAGCCATGGCTTATCTTCCAGTTGCAAGCCGGCGATGAAACTGCATTTACAATGTTAGCGGCTAAATATCTAGGAATCACGTTTCAAACTAACATGAGTTCCGCCGACCATATTTGGCGACCAGCTGACGAAGCTGAAATAATGCTAGAAACCAACATGCTAGAAACACTGAATATTAGGGTATAATAAAAATGATTAAGTGAAAAGGAAGGAGGTTCCGAAAACACCCCGCTAATTTTAGAGCTTTATAATACCTCGGCAGAAATCGAATTTAACATCAAGATCCAAAAATTACGACGAGACGTCTTTGATTATCCGCTGGCTGCCTCGTTTTTTTTTTTAGCCTGAACAGATGAAGAAGCCTGAATTAGGTGCGGATAAGTGTATTTTAATGGATATCTAAAAACTATCATTCCACAACTGAAAACTTCATTTCGTCGACTATGACGTCGTTCCACTTTTTCAAATTTGAATTATTGCAAACACATGTTGTAATTAGCAACATTTCTGCGCGGGAATCTGACCACTGTACAATTTCTTCAATTAAATCATTATCGAATAATAATGTAAAAGCTCCGAAAAATTGTACACAATTCCGACAGATCTACCGTTGACCGTTCTTGCCATGTAAAATCGTGTAGTACAGCATCCACATCTGCGCCTCGCCAAAGTCAGTTACTTAGTAATGCATTGCGACTGTTATATTAACGGTCCTAAAACTATCATGACTTGAGCAATCACCGGCTTCACTAGTAATATTTGAATTTGGCAAGCTTCTCGTGTCTTCAAATTCCATCAAGCAATAGCCACCTATATAATTTGGTGTATTTACGTTACATCATTACTCGAATATATTATACGTCTTTTTCTCAACGGGAATTTCTGCGAATTTTTGGCATTTGATACCCAAAAAGAAAAAAAATAATTCTTGTGACACGTGAAATGAAATACTAATTACTCGTGAAATCCATAACTTTTCTACTTTCAACACTTGCCGAAACTGAACGGAATAAGTGTAACTGCAGCATCATTAATGCTATGAAAACCGTTTGTATCATGTTGCCATGGCTTATCTTCCAGTTGCCAGCCGACGCTGAAACTGCATTTACAATGTTAGCGGCTAAATATCTAGGAATCACGTTTCAAACTAACATGAGTTCCGCCGACCATATTTCGCGACCAGCTGACGAAGCTGAAATAATGCTAGAAACCAATATGCTAGAAACACTGAATATTAGGGTATAATAAAAATGATTAAGTGAAAAGCAAGGAGGTTCCGAAAACACCCCGCTAATTTTAGAGCTTTATAATACCTCGGCAGAAATCGAATTTAACATCAAGATCCAAAAATTACGACGAGACGTCTTTGATTATCCGCTGGCTGCCTCGTTTTTTTTTTTAGCCTGAACAGGTGAACAAGCCTGAATTAGTTGCGGCTAAGTGTATTTTAATAGATTCCTAAAAACTATCATTCCATTACTGAAAACTTCATTTCGTCGACTATGACGTCCTTCCACTTTTTCAAATTTGAATTATTGCAAACACATGTTGTAATTAGCAACATTTCTGCGCGGGAATCTGACCACTGTACAATTTCTTCAATTAAATCCTTATCGAATAATAATGTAAATGTTCCGAAAAACTGTACACAATTCCGACAGATCTACCGTTGATCGTTCTTGCCATGTAAAATCGTGTAGTACAGCATCCACATCTGCGCCTCGCCAAAGTCAGTGACTTAGTAATGCATTGCGACTGTTATATTAACGGTCCTAAAACTATCATGAAATGAGCAATCACCGGCTTCACTAGTAATATTTGAATTTGGCAAGCTTCTCATGTCTTCAAATTCCATCAAGCAATAGCCACCTATATAAATTCGTGTATTCACGTTGCATCATTACCCGAATATATTGTACGTCTTTTTCTCAACGGGAATTTCTGCGACTTTTTGGCATTTGATACCCAAAAAGAAAAAAAAAAATTCTTGTGACACGTGAAATGAAATACTAATTATTCTTGAAATCCATAACTTTTTTACTTTCAACACTTGCCGAAACTGAACGGAATAAGTGTAACTGCAGCATCATTAATGCTATGAAAACAGTTTGTATCATGTAGCCATGGCTTATCTTCCAGTTGCAAGCCGGCGATGAAACTGCATTTACAATGTTAGCCGCTAAATACCTAGGAGTGACGTTTCAAACTAACATGAGTTTCGCCGAATATATTTGGCGACCACCTGACGAAGCTGAAATAAATCTAGCAACCAACATGCTAGAAACCCTGAATATTAGGGTATAATAAAAATGATTAAGTGAAAAGCAAGGAGGTTCCGATAACACGCCGCTAATTTTAAAGCTTTATAATACCTCGGCGGAAAAAGAATTTAACATCAAGATCCAAAAATTACGACGAGACGCCTGTGACTATCCGCCGGCTGCCTCGTTTGTTTTTTTTAGCCTGAACAGGTGAAAAAGCCTGAATTAGTTGCGGCTAAGTGTATTTTAATAGATTCCTAAAAACTATCATTCCACTACTGAAAACTTCATTTCGTCGACTATGACGTCCTTCCACTTTTTCAAATTTGAATTATTGCAAACACATGTTGTAATTAGCAACATTTCTGCGCGGGAACCTGACCACTGTACAATTTCTTTAATTAAATCATTATCGAATAATAATGTAAAAGCTCCGAAAAATTGTACACAATTCCGACAGATCTACCGTTGATCGTTCTTGCCATGTAAAATCGTGTAGTACAACATCCACATATGCGCCTCGCCAAAGTCAGTGACTTAGTAATGCATTGCGACTGTTATATTAACGGTCCTAAAACTATCATGACTTGAGCAATCACCGGCTTCACTAGTAATATTTGAATTTGGCAAGCTTCTCGTGTCTTCAAATTCCATCAAGTAATAGCCACCTATATAATTTGGTGTATTTACGTTACATCATTACTCGAATATATATACGTTTTTTTCCTCAACGGGAATATTCTGCGAGTTTTGGCATTTGATCCCCAAAAAGAAAAAAAATAATTCTTGTGACACGGGTGAAAATGAAATAATTACTCTTAATCATAACTTTTTTTACTTTTAACACTTGCCGACACTGAAACGGAATAAGTGTAACTGCACCATTATTAATGCTTTGAAAACAGTTTGTATCATGTAGCCATGGCTTACCTTCCAGTTGCCAGCCGGCGATGAAATTGCATTTACAATGTCAACCGCTAAATATCTAGGAATCATGTTTCAAACTAAGATAAGCTTCGCCGACCACATTAGGTGAGCAGCTGACGAAGCTGAAATAATGATAGAAACCAACATGCTAGAATGGCTGAACGTTAGGTTATAATAAAAATGATAAAGTGAAAAGGAACGAGGTACCGAAAACACGCCGCTAATTTTAGAGCTTTATAATACCTTTGCGGAAATAGAATTTAACATCA
>JAAEAF010003063.1:0-81969 GCA_011037195.1 Triatoma infestans | reverse complement strand
CTCTTTTTTTTTTTTTTTTGTAGCAAGCCCATGTAATTGTTAATGTAATCGTTAATGTAATCATAACAATGTTATAAGGAAATTTTTAAACATTTATTCAAAACATGTCTATTTGATATAATAATGATGTGCGAAGATTATTTTATATAGCCATTAATTTGTTAAAATTGTGTATAAGATGTGGCAAATGTGTTATGGGCCGTTGCGAGGTCCAGTTATGAGTGAGGAGGTGGCTGCCGGTCTGTTGCAGATCAATACGGGCGCACAAGGCTAGCGCTACGTGTTGTTTATATATATATTTACACACACACGTTGGCAGGGGATGGTGTGCTCAAGGTCGTCTTCAAACTGGCTGGCTGGCTGGCTGCTCGTCACCACTCTCCTCACAACAACCCGAGAAGCGTTTTACTTATTGGCTGCTTCTGCTTTCCTTCTGGCTCCTCCACTACCACCTTCCTCTCCTCTCTATATAACTAAAGTGTATATACTTTTAGAGCTTAATGGCGGCACAAACTTTATCTTTCTCTGTTATATAGCAACATATCCATATACCTAAACATACCTTAACCTCATCCAGAGCTTTCTGAATATTGCCTTCTCCGCCTACACCTGTTGGTTTGGTAAACATTCTCTCCATCCTTCCCAATTTCTCTCTCTCTTTTCTCAAATCTCTCTCTCACACACGCAGACACACACCAAACTAAACCCTAGTTTCTTTCACAATATCCATATTTATAATTCATTTTATCATGCCAAGATATAACCATTACACTAGCAAATCTTTATTTATTTATTTATTTTGATTTACTTACTCAAGTAAATAATTTCTTTAATTATTATATAATGGGTGATTTTGAAAGCCATTTCCGTCCCCCCTCTCAACTCTCTTAAAAGTTCCAAATTTTGTTTGAAATATTGAGGATTATTTTATTTTTATTTGCTCATCTTCACTTTCCACATTCACATACAATAAACCTGGGTATGGAAATCATAGGGAAGCAAACTAGTCAAATGAATAATTATTGTAATTAGAAAAATAATATCGGAAATGGATTATTTGTTGATAAAATTATTTTTTAATTTCTTTCCTTTACTACTTTGTAAGAGGAAAATATTGCAATCGTGGCGAAATTTTTTATATAATGTTTTCACCGGAAATATATATTGGGTTTTGTGGTCTCTCCTAAGTCCCTAAAAAAGTGGTTTTTAGAAAAGTGGTTGAGCATAACTGAAAAACAAAAAAAATCGCAGAAAGTTCAAACTTTATTATATTTCGTTTATGCTCTTCTCTAGGGGACCTGATAAGAAGGTTTTGGTTAAAATATTATGATCAGCCATTTTTTTTCAGCTCCAAAGATTTTCTTTAAACTTGTTATATCAAGCAAACATACGAAGAACTACAACTTTTAAAACTTTAAAATATTTCACCGGTGATTTTTGGGGGAAGGGGTGATTATACTTTATTAAAAAAAAAAGTCGTTTTATAAAGGCAGTTTAGATTTTTTTTTATTACTTTTCCCTCTCTATCTTACTATTGTAATCACAGGAAATTCAAAGTTGATATTCCGCTTAGATATGCCCACTAATATCCCGCATGAAGCTTTCCATCAAAATTTATCAAATGGTAAGGCAACTTTTACTAAATCTGTTTTTTTTTTTTTTCTGTTTTTTTGCGAATTTATCAAAAACACCGGTGGTTTTGTTCGAATCTCACCACCCAAAAGCTGATTACTTTATATGAAATATTATTTCAAGAATATTGATTCTTCGTGGATACTAAGCGTATTTTTTTCTTAAGTGTTTCTTACGTTCTTAGGTGTTTTTCTTAACTTGAAATTCCAGCAATCCGTTACATAGTACATACTTTCAATACACTGCACTATTATAACAATAAAGTATGAAAGTATGTACTATGTAACGGATTGCTGGAATTTCCAAGTTTTTAGAATATCGGTTAACCGGAAGATGCGATTTTACAAAGAGATTACTTTGTTTGTTTTGTAATTTTCTTATTTTCTCGGAAATGGCTCAAATTATTTTCTTGAAATTTGGTATGTTAATTGCACACATTTATTTTTTAAGTATTTTTTTTTTTTTTCCTGCAACCCTGTAAATAATAGGACAATATTTATTAACTCAAAAGTAGTGAGGGAAATTCATCATTTAAACACGTGACTAAAAGTAAAAAAGACACCCATTACTTTTTCTCATTAGTGTTATGAAGTAATATTATTCAACTCTAAGTAGCCTGAAAACAAATCACAGATACAGCGGATTTGAGGTTATACCAAAAGGAATAGGTTATAGAGAGAGGGAGGTTAGTATTTGACTTGATTTAAAATACATTCTCAGTATTTGCATCTTTAATTTTTTTTATTTTTTATTTATATAAATTAAAAGAACCAATTTAATATGGTTGCAGGAAAAATAATTAATATTCAACACATGAGTAAAATATTTGTACACTCTCGTTCTTCGTACCTGAACTCGAGTGTATATATATATATATATATATAAAAAAAAAAAACCTGTATTCATTGTTTGATAAATTACAACTATTTTTTGGAAGATTCTGAAGAATCAGTGAGTTTTGGAAGCGCTGCCTTCACAATTAATCGTATTCTGTTGAAACTTGTCCAAAAACTGACAATATTATCACAAGAGTATGTATGATTATAGCCCTAAACGTATAGTAAAATGGTCAATTTTAAAGAAATTGCCAATTGAAATTGTAATAATTGCACAAAGAAAAAATGGAGTCTTTAGTCTGTGGTCCCTCACTAACTCTCTTCTCTGACACACAGTAGTCCTCTATCCTAGTGAATAATCACCAGAACATTCTGAATATAAAACAAAAATTATCATTGAAAAATAAAGTAATAATTTTCGACACTTAAAATAATTAAAATTTCCTAGAATGTTTAAACTTATTGGTGAATTCCACAAAAATAGAACTTGAGCGTAGAGTATATATCGTATTGTTGCTTCAATTGAAATAAATTTTTTTTCTGTCAAAAATCAAGATTATAAATAATCTAATAAAGAAAATAATAAATAAAAACATAATAGAAGTCAACGTAACTTTATCTGTAACATTATTATACGATATAGCTAATTTTCCCCCATCAATGTCAAAACATAAATTTTGTTTTGTTTTGTTTTAATAAATTTAAGATTTGGGTGTAACTATTAAGAATAAAAGTTATTAGAGAGTAAAGTTATATTTACTTTAATATAAGTTGGAAACTAAGGTTTTATTTTATATAATGTAAACAATATTTTTGATCATTCATTTTATTATGTTTATTTACCATCATTTAATATAAACCTTTGAATACAGTTTTATATTTAATATAATATAATGTTTAATTTAATTGTTTATTATTTATTATTGGTATGTGTGATATCTTGTTTAATGTTATACCTTGAACTGTATTCATTGTTTTACAACTTTATTATATTATTACTGAAAGGTTATTATTCTAAATTTGTCAACCAGTATAAATTTTAAATATAGCAAGCATTATTATTTAATAATAATAATAATAATAATATCTCTATTATTATCCGAAGTTAATATTATTTAAATGATTTCATAAAATTTATTTTCTTTATAATTATTTTAAAAATAATATCAATCCAGTTTGTTTGTTTAATAAGTTGCTGAGTTATGAATTTGAGTATATTCACATACAGGCTAAATAAAAATATCTACGGTTATTAACCTTTTTTTTAATAGTTTCATGTTTATAAGCTAATAATTTTTTGCCCTTCGGTATATTATAGATACTTATCGTAGGATAGAGATTTTCAGGGAATAAACATTGATAATTCCAGGGTTAATATCCTCACAAGTTTAGGACAAATATTTATATTAATAATATCAACCAGCAGTAATTTACTTACAAAGCTTTTTTAGCTATTATTTTTTTTTAATTAGAATTAATAATTTTTTTATTATTTTCTTTTTGTATCACTTTTATATTGCGCTTCTTTTGATAAAAATTTAATTATTACATTTAAGAGGTAACTTGTAATGTATCATTTATGCGTATTTTTTTTTTTTCTAATACATTTATTCATTACTCCGCCACTTCTAACTGTATTGTACTTTGACCATAATAGGGAAATATGGATATTTCAACATGCGGAAGTGGAACAATTTGTGTGCTTTGGAATTTGGAATATATCTCATTTGTCACCTGCGATCACAGATGCCTTCTGGGTTTTTAACTTAATCCATGTTTTTTTTGTACCACTATCCATTTTTCTCCGATTAATCTGGGTTATAATTGAATGATGGAAACATTATCACCAGGGTCAATTTGGAGAGGCATTTGGACTTAATAAGGTTGAGGACCTTAGCCTAGTTGAGTCGTTGCCTTCAAATGCTGAAAAGGTAAATGTTATAAGCCCTCTGTCAATGAAGTTAATTTTATGATTATGACACCGTTTTTTTTTTTTTTTTAATGTCGAAAAAGAATATTATTCTGCAACAGATAATAACATTGTACTAAAATGAATGAATAGACACATTTAAGGATTTATATCAAATATATCGTAATAATTATATGAAAAATTAGTTTAACAATAAATTGGAAATTCAAAATTTTTGGGCGGTAACATAATATTCCATATACTTTTTACTTTCTCTTAATCCTGATATGTTCAATGTTATTGGTGCTTTTTTTCTCGGCTTCAATGTAATCACAGTTATACTACCTTACCTGGGTAGGTATTTGTCCGCCCCCACCATATGGGTTAGGACAAATGAGTAAAATTTAAAGTTTAAAGAAAAAAACAGATCATTTTTAATATAATGATATTAACAGCTGTGTTTCACAACAGATTTTTTTTTTAAATATAAACTTTCTGTTTTCATTACAAAACAATAGAAGTCTATGTTTTCCGGTTTAACTGGGCCAATTCTATTTCATTACATACGAAGACAGCAAGCACTGTTTACCAATTTAAAAGGTACTTACTTTTAATAGATTACATCTTAAAATATCTTAACATATAAGACGGATCATAATATATTTTCCATTTTGACAAGTCAGGATTATTGCATTTTCTGGACTGCCATTAAATAATTCTTTAAGAAAATTGTAAGGATTTATAGATTACTTAGATCATGGATATTGAACATTTTGGAAATTATTTCGAACATTTCCCCATTCAAAAAAAAAATCTATACTGCCTGTATTACTTTCTATTATTTCTAGTAAGAGGAAGTATTGCGACTGTACCAGATTTTCGTAGGTGAGTTTTAACCGGAAATACATGTTTTTGAAGAATATGAATAAAAGGTGTTTAGGAATGGTCTGTGAGTGTTTGTGTTTGTATGTTAACAGAATATCTCAAAACACGAAAAGTCGCTTCGGAAGCTTAAACATGGTATTCCACCAATTAGGCGCAGGTCCTCGAAGATTTCGGGCAAAATTCATCAACCGGAAGTGCGGCTTTACTGGATTTTTTTATTTTTCCTTGATTTTTCTAAAATGGCTCTAACGATATTCTTTAAACTTCTTACGCTATCTGCTCACATAAATACTTATCACTTTTATTTGAAACATTTGATTTTGGGGGGTGGAGGGGGGCAGCTGTTTAGGGGAACAGTAGCGTTATGCTTTTCTCTAAAGTATTTCAGTATAATATAATTATATGGTTTTACTACATATTAGAGACATTAATAGAATTCCCAATTTGAAGTAAATCGGTTTACCACAAGTGCGATTTTATGGTATAGGTTTCTGTGTATTTTTGGATTTTTTTTTACGAAAACCACTAAAACGATTTTTGTATTACTTTTATTTGAAATATTGTAATAGGATCCGAAGAGAGGATACAAAGCAGAGAGAGACAGTCTCACTCATAGTTTAGGCCAGACTAGATTGGGAGAAACTATTTAAATACAGCTGTGTCAGCCATAGGGACGGGGTCCTACTGACTGCAGCAGTCTTGCAACAGAGTTCATACAGCAGTCACAACGTGTCATCAACCTTTTTCTTTACCTCTCACTCCCGTTTAAATTTTTTTTTAGTATAAGTCCAGTTTGTGCTACTTTTCGATTATACTGTGTTCACCCGTACTTCTAGTTTATTTATCTATACAACGCATTTTCTCTCCTTCTGAAACCTATCATAAAAAAAAAAAAAAATGGATTTTGCACAGAATTTGAATCGTTAAATTTCAAATGTTATATGGAGTTGGTTCAGTGTTTTTTTGGCACGCTTTAATGTGATAGAATTTATAATCACTTCTCTACCTGGTTAAGCTTAGTAGTGAGGTACTTATCGCCTCTGTTATGTTAGGACAAATATGTAAAATTTGAATATCGAAAAGAGAAAATTTATGATCGAACGCCATCCTCAACAATTCTTTACCTCCTACGCCCATGAACCCCATGAATAAGTCTTTAGCTAATTTAAAGTAAATTTGCTTGGAAATTTTTATTAAAAAATTCATGGGTGAACATGTTGATATAAAGTGAGTCCATAAAAGGGTATTAGATAGAGCCTATTTACATATAGTACCCTTATATAAATAATCCATATAAGAATGTATAAAAGATATTTTAGTTGATAGTTTTTATATGGTTATAATTCATGTTATTGAAAAAAAAAAAATTGATAAATAAGAACTGAATGAAAATTTAGCATTTGAAACTAAATAGTTTATGAATATTATCAATTCAGTAAAGTAAAATAAGTTTTAAAATAGTTTCTGATTATTAAGTACAGAAACTTAAAAAAAAAAAAATCGTTGAAAGTTCAGTCTTGTTTTTCCGTTTATTCTACTTTTTTGAGTGTCGTAACCGTTATTGGTCCGTGGGTAACTATTATTATTATTCATTCCTAATAATAATTTCGTTGACCTTTGTAAATAGCTGAGTTTCGTTGATATACTTAAATAACTGTTAAGCTCCGCCAATTGTCAAAGCTTTCTAATAGCTGTGACGTCATTTAACTCCGCCTATAGGTTTCACAACTAAGTTGCCGAGCTGCCCGAAGATTGTTTAACCAAAATTCTTCTTCCAGAACCTCATTTGCTGGTGATTTTTTTCCATGAAGTGCTAGGCATAAAAGCGTACTTTTCTGGATGTTGTGACACGTGTCCAGGATATTCAAGTTTCCTTCTTTTAACAGTAGCCAGTAGTTTAATAAATCTTTTCAACTTTCTTTAACATTCCTCTAAAAACCCATGTTTCTAAGGCTTCTAACTTTTGAATCGATGCGTTTTCCATTTTGGTACCGAATATCTTATTGTCAGTTTTTCGAAAGTTTTTGTCTGTGGGTATGTGTATGGCAAAATATCTAATTTCGTTTAGTTACTACCACTGCATTTAGTTCATCAGTCATGATGAAGGTTTCGGACAAAATCCATGAACCTTCACTTGTGCGACTTTACCTTGTGAATGGTTTTTATCAGTTTTCCGCGATTTACTCTAAAACCGGTTACAATGATATTGTTTAAACTTGAATTGCTGACTGGTTAACATGGAATTGAAAAAAATCATTTTAGGATGTTTTGTAAAATCTGGGCCACATTACAATTTTTTTTTTTTTTGAAATGCTATTTGATGAAATTGTGTAAGTTTTTTTGGCGCCTTTTTTTGGATTATTATTATTATTATTATTTGTCTGTAGGGAGGGAAACCCTACGCTATCCAAAGCCTCACTGGGCCCATATAGCTACCCCAAGAAAAACAACAACAAACCGGGTCTAGAACAAAAATCCAGACCAGGATCTAATCCATCTAAGATTCACCGCAGACCGAATAAATCGGACAATAACCTTAAGCGGAAATAGCCTAAGTTCTTCCACAGACATCCTATTCCGACCAAAAGTCCTGAGCCTAATTTCTTCACAACCCAGGCAATCAGTCATAAGGTGGATGGGTGTTTCCTCCTCAGTCTCAGAGATCTACAAAATAGATCCGGCATGAGCCCCATTATGTAGAGATGTCTCCTTAAACCACAATGTGCAGTAAGAGATCCAACCAGATGCCTGAGAGCGCTCCGTGAAAAACACAGCAACGTCTCACTAATAGCCTTGTACGGACCCCCCGATGAGCATTTTGGACTGCCGAAAACTAACTGAGCTCATCCATAAGGATGAATGCTGTGAAGCTGTCCAGTCTGGAAGCCTGACGGACATGTGCCAGAAGACACGCCAACAGCAGGCTCGGGACCAATGAATGGAAGACAGGCGCTAATTTGGCAAACCTATCAACCTCCTCATTCCCAAAAATTCCCATGTGACCTGGTACCCAGACTAGGAGCACATCCTTCAGAGAAGAGAGCTCTTCCAGTCTTTTAGAACATTCTAACACCAACCTGGAAGTGAAGACACATGAACTCAGCACCTTCAGAGCAGCCTGGCTGTCCGAGCAGATACAAACACCTTTTAAGTTAGTGTTACGTACCCTCTCATCCAAGGCACAACAATGAATAGCATAAACCTCAGTCTGGAAGACCGTGGTCCATTCACCAAGAGATACTCCAAATGATCTCCGGTTTCAAAATAGACCGCAGCTCCAGACCTACCCTCCATTCTGGAACCGTCCGTGTAGCACCGGAAGTAATTATCAGGTATCACGCTAGACTGACTGAATCTTAACCAATCTTCCCTAGAGGGTAACCTGACACTGTAAGAATGTTTTTTGGATTAAAGTGTAAACAAATTTTGTTTCTACCTTGCTATGGGTTATTGGTCAACAATACTCCACCACCTCTATATTTATATTAGAGCGATTAAGTTAAATTTCCAAATTTAAAGCAAATTTATCCATTTTTATAATAATTATATTAATAGGAAATTTTTTCTTTTTCAGTTTTCTCAAAAATCACTCCAGTAATTTTCTAAAAACTTAGTTTATTACCACATAAAAAGCATTACTATCTCTTTTATTTGTAATATTTCTCCAGAAAAATCAAATTATGAAGGTTTTTGGTGGTGGTTGGTGGGGGATCTGCAACGAACTTCAAACATTTACAGTTACATTCAATTAAATAGAACTATAACTTATTATAATTTGTGATATTACAAGAAGAGAAAAGTCATGTGATTCTTTCACATTTACCCAGATGCCTATTATTATTCTGTTTTACTGCTCCTTATTTTACGACTACCATATTTCATCGCATTGTAAACCTGTTTCACTTGTATATTTTCTTAGATGTTTGCTCCTTGTTCATTTATTTATTTATGGAATCCAGATCTAGTTAGAACTAGTGAAGTAATAAAGCTAACAATAGAATCATTTAAAGAGATTATATAAAGTTGCCATTAAATTTTAATGATCATAAATTTTTTGCTACCACAATCACACACACACACACTATGTGTGGAAATTTTTAACAGTTTCATTCAAAGACTTTATATTAAGAATTCTAAGTTTCAGAATAAGTGGATTATTTTTATTTAATTTAGAGTACTTTTAACTTTTTAATTGTAAAATTTATAATTACGGCCGTTCTTCGTATTTAAAACAAAAAAAAAACGTACCTTTATTATTAAAAAAATTAGTAAACAAACAGTGGACATTTGTTTGCGGATAGAGAAGAAATAACAAAAAAAAAAAAAGAAAAAAAGTGTGACTAAGTATAGATGAGGGCAGGACAGCTCGCGCCAGTTGCTCTGCTGCTAGGACATTACCCCCTAGCAAGCTATACTCTACTCAGCTATATAGCTAGCTCTAGGTTCAATGCCCAGCCAATTCACTATATCACACTCTGTGCTGCTTCTTATATGCTGCCTAATCCCCCTCACCAAATATCTATATATATATATTATTCCTTTTTTAGAATATTTATTTTTGTTCATTTATAAAAGGTATGTGTAAAGATTACAAAAAAAAAAAAAATAATAATCTGGCGTAAAACATTCGCAAACCTTCTTCTTCTTTAATGCAGTTAATTACAAAATTGTCAAATTTTCTTTAAACTTCACAATTTTACTCCTTGTCTTAAGTAAGAACGTGTAGAATGATAGTTATAGGCATGTTAGTTAGCACCCATGGGCAGACAGTATGCTTGTAGTGATTAAAATTGGTAATCCAGAAGTTAGCCACTTTGAAATCTAAAACTCCTATAATCAATTTTTCCCAGAAAAATGTCTTAATAAAACTGAAAGGTTACTGCACATTATCTATTTGTGCAGTGAATATATCAAGAAAATCGTTGTACCAGTTTTATTTCAGTCGGCTAGCACAGATTGGATGGGAATACAATGTTACCAACCTATACAACCCGAATTTTAAAAGTTTTGATTATTAATTTTGGAAGCACTTAATAATAAAATGATGACAATTTGATATTATTGAATTTGTATTCTTTGGCAATTTTTGCTAAAAACATCTAAGCTATGTAAAAATAATAAATAGCTAAAATAAAAAATAATGGATTAGATGTACATATAATACCTAAAATGGTTTTAGAATACATATTTCTAAGATCTGCATAAAAATTTTTTTTTTTCTTTTCTAGAAGTATAACAATTGTTTCAAATTTTCCAAAATTAATTTCCACTCAAAACGTATATTTTCAATGAAAACTCAATAATCGATAATTTGTTCCGGTCGCAATAATACTTCCTTTTACAGCAGTAAGTGAAAGTAAAAAATTAAATTATGACTTGGTATAACATAGAGATATCAAGTGTGTGTTGGAGCTAAAAAAATACTTATGAGTAGTAAACTAAATAAATCATTTTTTGTGATAACTATCAAAAATAGTTGCAGCATATCAAGTATCCCTGCAGCATAACTATATATATATTCAAGTAAAAGTTTTAATCAGATTGTTAGGATGGGATAACCTCAGGGATGATAAGTTCCCGGAAGAAGTGGCTGGGGAGACCACTTCTTCCGCAGGCGATCTAAATACTGAAACCGAACGTTAAAATGAAATGACAAATTAAAGATATTCATCGGTCTATATTCGTGTGTGTATATATTATATGTATGGATGTATGTAAACAGCATAGTTAAAAAAAAAAAAAAAATCGAAGTAAGTTCAAACTTGACCTCCCCGTTTTGGCTATTACAATGGGATCTGACAGGAAATTATCTGTCAAAAAATTTATCAACTCTATAGTTGAACCTGATAGATTTTTCCGTTTTTTTTAGCTGTTTTTCTCGAATATGGTTCCAACGATTTTCTTTCAACTTGGCACTAAGAGATGTAACTTTTATTTAAAACATTTCTCTGGAAAAATTTCATTTAAGGGGTGTGGGCGGGTTGGGGTTATGTTTCCTCTAAAATGTTTATTTTAGTTTATTATACGATACCATGATTCATAAAATATTAATTAGAATTAAATATGTTGCCTAAATTTCAAATTTTAAGAAAATCGACCGGAAGTGCGACTTTACTGAACCCTTTTTTCAGTTTTCTGCGATTTCCTCCATAAAAACCCCGACGGGTTCCATAAACCTGGTATACTGAATATACATACAGAGACATAGTACTTCTTTTTGAAACATTTTTGGAGAAAAAATTCATTTAAGGTGATTTTGGGGAACGGGTAAGTATCTGCTTTCTTCGAACAAGTGGTTTTATTAAGTTTGGATTCTCCCATTGCTATTATATAACATTGATGTCACTAAAGATCTTGTAAAAATGATAGGTTTCAGGGAAAATGTTTCATTTATAACTGTTATAAATTACAGTAAGAGAGAGTTATGAAGTGTTTCAGCTAGCTTTTTCCTATTAAGCGCAAAAGGCCGGACCATAAAATTAACAGAAGTTACTTAAAAGCATAAACTAACATTCATTAAAATGTAAACACCACAAATAAAGTATGGAAAGTACAATCTATGCTAATTTATTGAAAATAGGGTTGCATGAAAAATTGGAAAATATCTCGTCGTAAACTTTTGAATTAATTACAAATTTGAAGCTTTTTTTGTCATCTTTAATATACAGTTGTTTTCTTTACTAAATCTAAAACATACTAAATGAATGCAAGGATTGTATATTTTAAATATTAGGTTTACAATGTTGGACAGAGCTCTGTGTTTAGATACAGAGTAATTTAGACACTCGTAGAGAAGGGTTTTTTGCTCTCAAGGCCACTAAGATAGGCTTTTGCATGAATTCAGTTGGCGTACGCGTAGTCAAATGTAAACAAAGAACTCCTTCTTTGAAAGGTTATTATTTAGAATTTTAAATTTATTATTTAGGCACATTATGAATATTATCTTGCCTGTCTGTATTGTACGTGTTATGCGTTTGCAGTTTTGGGAATTTTTTAAAGTGTCAGCACTTCAGTAAGGGTCGGACAGAACTTAAAAGACCCTGTTTATTGTGTTTGTGTCAAGGGGAACGGGCGATGTGGAGAAGGATGTGGGTATAGCGGCGGGTGGTAGATAGAGGGGGAGTGTTGAAGAGGCGGCGCAATGCCCCCATGGAGACGTTCAACCCAACCCCAGTCAAGGTCATTCACACCTTAACCATCTCTGGTTGTCCGACCATTTTGCCCAAATGTTAGCCCTCAAACAACCAACCAAGAAAAAAAGAAAGAAAATACTGAACATAAATAATTCTTCATGTTAAAGAAGCAGGCAAAGCATTAAAAGCCTTACAAAGTTACACATCTTCAACACTATTCTAAATATCTCTGCATTGCGACACGCACATAACATATTCTTTAATAAAACAAGAAAAAATATCCTTCTCAATACAGTTTGTTCATTCATAAAGTACCCTCCAACCTCATTGAAGTGAGTATGGGGAGAAAATACATTACAGTCTACTGCGG
The DNA here is from genome assembly GCA_011037195.1 of Triatoma infestans. Classification (NCBI taxonomy): domain Eukaryota; kingdom Metazoa; phylum Arthropoda; class Insecta; order Hemiptera; family Reduviidae; genus Triatoma; species Triatoma infestans. Next base: position 69,204 of record JAAEAF010003063.1, on the reverse strand, counting down.
GTCCGCCCCGTTTTATAAAGGCGTCTCTTTTCACTTCCCCTAACAGTTAGGAAACCTTCCTATTAACTTAACCTTCCCCCAACATACTAAACCCTATAACACCCTTCTGGGTTGTGTAGTGAACATAACCAATCAATAACCTTCACTTCTCTGAGAGAAGCCAACAAAAAACTAGTCATGTATCATTATTTGTATATATGTTACAGGTCAAAGTCGTCAAGTTTAGTTATATGTGGACAATTAACAACTTTAGCTTTTGTCGAGAAGAAATGGGTGAAGTTCTCAAATCCTCCACATTTTCTGCCGGAGCTAACGATAAATTAAAATGGTAAGTGAAAATATATATCTACATTTATAAAAATATAAAATAATTGTAACATTATTAGTTCATTGGCAATAATCCTGACCTTGAAAAAGTAACATCTTCAAATATAAAGAGAGGCTAGAAATAGTCTACGCTTAGAGTTCCTTCTGTTGGAATTCAACATTGAGTGTATATAAATAATCCTTTATGATACTTCTGCCTAGTTATTTAAATTATTAAACTTGTGTTTCTACTATTTATATAAAATTATAATTAAAAATAAATTATTACACAAAGTTTGCATAAATAATAAAGATAATGATGTAGTTCATATAAAGGATATGTCCCTCCCCAAAAAACCTTTAACTTTTATTGATAAAATTTATGTCCATTAATCATGTACTTTTTTCTTAATTATTGATTATTATAATAAATAAATTAAGAAATTATTTCTTTAAATAATGTAAATCAGTGTTTAAACGAAGCTTTAGAAAAAATAAATAAAAAAAAGAGCAAGGCACATTGGACTTTGCCTTTAGGGTCATTGGCACTCAGGGCACTGCTCGTTGAGGATGTTTGGGCTTGGAGGTCGAACACTCTCTTTTAAGAGATAGCTTTTACTAGGTCCGTGAGAAATCATACAACGGGAATGGATGAAACGAGCTGTGTTGGTTTGGTTTTGCCCAGAAGTCAGTACTATTAAACAGTTCCTTTATATATAATTTTTTTTTCCTTTTTGCATCATTATTCTTAAGGATTGGTAATGACCAAAAAGTACGTGGAAATATGCTTTGTAATCTTAATAGGAAACAAAATTAACATGTATTCTTTAGGAATGGTTTAAATATGTATATAAGTATTAGTTAAATAAGGATGTTTGATGATATTTAAAAAAAATTAAATATTGCAACTTAAAAAAAAAAGTTATGCAAGTTAATGTTTGAATCCCCCGCCCCCGCCCCATTTAATTGCTAAAATCTTGCTTAGCTTCACTTTCTTGAATATTCGTTTACATTTTATTTTGAGCTAGTTTGCTGTACATTCCTTTTTTAACGTTGACAATTTTTATTTACATACAAAACCGTCACACCAAGTGAAGATGGAGTTAATGACACCTATAAAAGGAGGTGTTTTCTGATTCTGTAACAGGAGCTGTAGATTTTACTTGATACGAAATACTTGGACAAAATTCTCAATAGAAAATTCTCCACAAAATAAAAAAAAAAGCAAACTAAAGACTATATAAAGTTTGATTGTCTACTCTAAACCGTCACTGAGTAGTGCACTTATCTGAAAATAAATCTAAATATTAAATAAACTCACTATTATTGTATAAATTATCCTAATAATTAATTTCTTTCAATGAATGCTCTCTATAAAAATAAGCAGATTTACAATAATTAATCAATGAAATCCAGTTTTCCATTTAAAAATTTTAGCATTTTCTTGTGAATGCTTTTCTTATTAAAATATTTAATCCTGTATTCTGTCAATATTAGGATCAGAAAATGATGCAATTTTTTTTTTTTTTGTGGTAATTATTTAATTGATTTGATACGTTCGTTGGAATCTTGAAAGATTCATCAGCAAAGTTAAATTGTTTTTCTAAAAAGTTTAAAGGGGAGAAACATGTTCCTTGTTTTAATTCTGTGCCTTCTCTACTCCACTTAATAAATGTATGTATGTCAAATTAAGCTTTTTTTTAAAAAATAAAGTAAATGCTCATTTTTTAAGAAAGGCTTTATATCTACACCAAATAATGTCGCAAAATGGAAACGGATACTATTTTCCAATTTTTTATTATACCTATTTAAACATTTATAAATCCAAATCTTAGGCTGGAATCTATAAATCTATCTTAGCGTTCTAAAAGTTAGCCAGTGGAAAATGCTCTCTGTTCACTGAGCTACTTTGGCACCTGAATTTATTTTCATAAAGAGATGATTAAAAACTCTTTTTCAATTTTCCTCATAAATCACCCTACTAGAATTAAACTGATGTGTTGAGAAAAATAGTTCTAAAGGAGAAAAAGAGAACCATTAACTAAAGATTTCAAATTTTATGTTTGTTTTGTTATTATAGAAAGTTCCATCCTGATGTTAGAATTTCATCCTATTTCAATAATTCCATCCCAAAGTAATAATATTTCAATCATTTAAAGTAGTAATTTTTTTTTTATATATATAAATATATATATATGTTTTTTAAACAAAAATTAACATATATGTATTTTTATAGGTGTTTGCGTGTGAATCCGAAAGGTCTGGATGAAGAGAGTAAGGATTATTTGTCATTATATCTACTTCTCGTTTCTTGCAACAAGTCTGAAGTCAGAGCCAAATTTAAATTTTCTATATTAAATGCAAAGCGAGAAGAAACCAAAGCAATGGGTATGTAATATTTGTTTTAATTAACTTTTGAAAATTTCTTAGTTTTTAAATTAAACTATTTGCAAACATTACTTACTAAGATCATTTATGCTTCTGCCTAAATTTTTCTCATGGAAAAATACCTAAGTTTCTGGGTTGAGAGCGTGTCAGTGGTTTGCTATAAACCGACGAGCAATCCATATTGTAATGAGGATTGAGCGCTACCATTAGCATTGAAGGTGATTTATAACGTGCGACCATGAAGAAGCGCATTGCAATATAAGCAAACCACTGACGCGATCTCAACCCGGAAATAAAGTGTTTCTCATTACTTTAATAAGTTAATTTTTTACTGTTTGTGGTATACGCTAGGAGAGAGCTATTTTTATGAGTACTTTCAATGATTAAAAGTTATAAATTAATGGAATCATTGGTGAAAGATAATCAGTTATTAAGAAAATGTATAAAAAATAATCTGCTTTTTGAGACATACATGTTTAAGGGAAAAAAGGCATGTTTTCCTTTTTTGCTTAGAGTAATTGTGAGATTTTTTTTCGCTAAACTAATTGTAGGAATATATATTTCGAAAAATAATTATATTATTCATGTCAATAAAAATATTAATCTGGGAACAAAATCCACCATCTCTAGTAACATTGATCAAAAATATCTTTCGATACTATCAATACTGATTAATTATTATTTGTGTATTATATTTTATTTATTATATCTATTAAAAAATCTGAAAAAAAAAATACATTGAGACGAAGTTACCATTTTATATATTATTTTTTGTATCTTTCAAAAGCATTAGTCTTTGCACTAGAACAAAGGTTCCCAAAGATTTCAGTGAGTTTTGTAAAATGTCTTTGAGCAGTTTGATAAATATTTTTGATGAATATGAAGAATATGTAAAAAGATGGAGGATTCCATTTTCGGGTCCAAACACAAGAGTGGATGCTGATTGTTAAGAGAAGAAAAAAGATGTCCTCTGGATAAGATTTTTGCCTTGCTTTGGGCTGAAAATTTGAATTTTCTATTGAATTTATTTGAAGATATTCTAAAAATTTCCTTTGATTCAAAATCTTTAAAATGTAAAGTAAGATAGTTTTAATTTAAGTAAGATAAGATATCCTTAAATTAAATAAAACTTCAATATAGTTAAAGTGAAACTGGTGAAAGTCTGGGAAGTTATACAACAATGGTATGAGAGTCTAATGGGAATAGTTGAGAGAACTTTAAGATAGGTAAACCCATGTCAACAGCAATGATATTCAAACTTATTCTTCCTTAGTCATGGTATAGTTCAGAGTTCATCAGATTTTATAGTGACCAAAACCATTAAAATTTCTAGGCATTGCTATTCAGTAAAGACTTTCATTTCTGAAGATTATTGACGATTATTCACACTGGTTATTGCAGTCAGCAGCTTTCATTGGTTATGTAGTTTTAATGTGAGATCGAATGTACTATTCAAATAAAACAGATAAGCACATAACTCTATAAATGACATGGCTGTAAATTAAATCTGAAGAAAATTGGTTATGAGTATGGAGGAAATAAAATAATTTTTTGGTTGTAAATTCAAAATTCTTCACCTTTCTTAAAGCATTCCGAAATATAATTTCAAAATTTGTGACAAATTATTTTTGAAGAAATAAGAAGCAGGTTTATGATTAATAACTGTTCTCTATTAAAATGTAGTTTATTTGATAAAAAATGCATTTAAGATTACTATTTGCCTTACATCTTTATTAATAATGTTAAATTATATTTGTATCGCTTTATTACAAAATTAATATTACTGAAACAAATATTTATTGTAATAAATAAAGGGAAGGGATCAGCTCAGTGGTAGCATGTTGGACTAGTAACGGAAGGTTTCGAGTCCAGCAGTGCTGTTCTTAGATTTTCGGCAGTGCGCTGAGAAGACTCTATAGGGCACAATAGATCTTCAAGTCTCAGTGCAATATCCCCTATAATGTCTAATATGAATTGAAATCTGTTTCATATTCTTTTTTTGCTATTTCCAGAGAGTCAGCGAGCATACAGATTTGTACAAGGTAAAGATTGGGGTTTTAAGAAATTTATTAGAAGGGATTTCTTATTGGATGAAGCTAATGGACTGCTACCGGATGATAAGTTAACAATATTCTGCGAAGTAAGTAATCGTTCTTTTTATTTTTTAAATTTACATTTTAAAGTTAATTAAAAATTATTGCATTTAATTAGGTGAGTGTTGTTGCTGACAGCGTAAATATTTCTGGGCAGTCGAATGCCATACAATTTAAAGTTCCTGAATGCCGTCTCCCAGATGATCTCGGGCAGTTATTTGAAATTCAAAAGTTCAGTGATGTTACATTATCAGTAGGTGGACGAGAATTTCAAGCCCATAAAGCTATACTTGCAGGTAATGTCTTTAAACTTATAATTTGTTATCTTATATGTTGAGATCGGTCTGTAAGATTTTTAAAAATTGAATATTTTTTTTTAAGACGTAGGTCTGAAATGATTTTGTTTTTAATTGCATTACCTCACAAATTTTATATTAGGAAGTTGAAATTAGACATTCTTTTTTTCGTAGTTCACTTGGGTAATCGATCAAGAAAGTTTCGGTTAAAATCAGCCTACTGGGAAGTTGATTCAGTCACGTGAATTGTTTTTTGTTTTCACAATTTATAAATCTCATACTGGTTTGGAAACATTGAAACGCTCTTTCTTTTACTCCGATTCTCACGATTCCGATTGCAAAGTTCCTTAAAAAGCAGAATTTTTATCATATGTTTGGTTAACTTTTATTCCGAGCAAGTGATTGCTTCGTTACTGATTGAGGCATTCACTTTGGATCCTCACAGATTTCCAGAATGCTCCCGGAAGTATGTTTCAATCAAAATGTAATAGGATTATAGATAAATAGAATGTATATTCAAATTCAAGCAAATCGGAGAGTTTACGAGTTTCGTGATAAAAAGTTAAAGCAATATTTAGTAAAGGACAACTCCGATTGTCAGATATTGGCCGGAACCTTCGCGATCCGATAATGTACAAATAACATGATTGAGCTTTCTGCGATTTTTAGTTTTTGAGATATTTTGTTCACGCGAATAAACACACGCTCAGATAACCATTCCAATTTTTTTTTTTTTTTTTTACTCAAGGATGTTGGTGCAGTGGTTATGAGCATGGACTTGTAAGTGGGAGGACCCCAGTTCGAGTCCAGCGTATAATCTGCTAAATTTTATATTTGTTTAAAAAATGTTTATAGTAAAGTAGGTGCTCCCCCCCCCGTCCGCGACACCTAATTTGATAGTTGGACGTTAAGCCCGCCTGAAAAAAAATAGGCATTACTTACTCAAGTGACTTCAATGTGTGCATTTCCGGTGAAAATGGATTATAAGCATTTATATTACTTTAAGGGGTGGTCTTAGCTCAGTGGTGGTAGCGGCTTGTAGTAACTTGTATGCAGGAGTTCCGAGTTAGACTCCTGGCAGTGCTCCCCTTAAATTTTCTCTTTCTAGGAGCTTGTGCGCTCACTGTCCAGCGATGGTCAACGTTGTCTTTACCAGAGCACGCTCACAAAAAACACTGGTTAACTATCGCAATACTTCTTGTAAGTATTTAGAAAGTACTTGTAAGTACCTCTTGTAAACAAAAAGAAAAAAAATAGTTCAGTTACAAATGTGCATGCAGCATTGTAGTAAAGGTATGGTTTGCCGATTGCTGGATTCGAGGAGCATAAACAAAAATAGTTAATATAAAACATAATTATTATGAAGAAACATAAAGTAAAAATAATGAGTGAGAGAAAGTAAAATTTAAATAAATAAATAAATAAAAATAGAAAAACACCAAAGGTAATTAGATATGAAAGAACTTATAAGGAATATTTTAAAATATTCTTTTAAAATACACAGATAACCACACCTCCTCCTGCAGAATTAAATGAAACTTAATAAGTATACTATTAAAAATTCCAGAATTAATGCGATTTAAGGGAAGTTACCAAGAGTAAGTTCAATCAGATATCATTAATAATAATATAATAAAAAGTATGCGAAATCTAATTTGTAAGAAGATTGGATTATAATAGTAGAATATTATTACTTTTTGTTATTTAAGGCGTGTCAACATCTATGGTCATTATCGCCCGGAGTTTTCTCAGTGCACTGCTGGCCTTCGGACAGTGTTCTCTCGTTACAGAGAAATCTGCCCGTCACAGGACAATATGTGCTGTAGAGGCTCCTAGGAAGAGAAAATCTAAGGGCAGCACTGCTGGACTCGAACCCGGACTTCCGCGTTTTAGAGTTTTAGTACGCTGCAACAGTATCGTGGAAATTCAGTATTATCCAAATTTATCAGTGGAATTTGGATTATTCGTTAGAAATAGTTTTGTGATGGTTTGTATCATATTTTTTTTCGTTTACTGGAAAAAAATAAGGCTGATATAGCTTTTCAGATTTTCATTGCTCATATTGTAATGTAGACGTATAGAGAGGATTTACAGAAAGCCAGATTCTTGACATCCTGAAAGATCTATTGTGATATAGAAGATTGTTGTGTTTGTTCATAAGTTATCGTCTATAATAAGTTTTAAAAAACAAAATTGGAAGTGTATGTAGTGATGAGCTAGATTTTTGTTTTAAACGAAAGTTTCACTCATCAACCGTCTTTGCACACCCGAAATAACAATAAATATTTGCTGAAAAGAAATACAGCAAAAGAGTGATTCAGTATAAAGGGAACAAATACCATAACAGACACAAACAATAAGCCTGAATAACAGAATATGAAAAAGTAATAAAAATAAATTAGCTGTAATTAATAAAAAGAAAGAAAACGATATTTTTTAAATATAAACATAATACTAAGTTGCATATTTCAGTCTTCATTGAAGTTGAAATCTTCTATATTATCATTTTTTGAAGTTTATTGCTTCGTTTTTCCAAACCCAGTCAATATAAGTTTTACTGTTGGAATTAATTCATGTATACTACACACACAATCATAAAAAATCCACAGTTTCTTGATAGTTTGAATATTTGAAACTTGCGAACAATTAAAACTAAAATTGTTACAGTTGCTGAGACTAATGTATTATTTTTAATTTTTACAGCAAGAAGTCCAGTTTTTGCAGCAATGTTCGAACATGAGATGGAAGAAAGAAAGCAGAATAGAGTTGCGATAACTGATGTAGATCAAGAAGTGTTAAAAGAAATGTTAAGATTTATATATACTGGCAAGGCCGCTAACCTGGAAAGAATGGCCGATGATCTCTTAGCCGCAGCAGATAAGGTACCAAATGATTGTAAATCGTTTAATAACATTCATTGATTAAAAATTTACAGATAATATTTGAAGGAAGTTCGAATAATTGTTTCTAATAAATTTTTAGTATTTCATTTTCCTTAAATTGTTTTTTTCCTTTTCCATTTTCTCTGGCTGGAATCAACCAATATCTTTCCGATAATTTTCTTATAAAGTACTAAGTCGTATATTTATTCTTACAGCCTGTAATTTTTTTATGTAATTGTTAGATAACATCTCATATCCTTGGAATATTTGGATAATTTATCTATATATTTATAATCCATTATAAATTAATGAAAAAAATTGTTTTTTATACTTGAGCGTTATACAATTTTTTAACTTACCCTAATGTCGCAGTTATATTGGAAAGAAATTGTAAAGATTATGTAGTATATTACCAAAAGGAGAGTCATTAAAAAAGTGTACGTATTAAAATATAAAAAATATAAATTAAATGGCTACAACAAAAGAACAGCCACGTGCATATTTCAGGTGAGAATTAGACATTCTTTTGATAAATTTACAACTTCTTTACAAAATCAAGAAAACAATATGATTCAATTTTTTTGTTTTAATAACTTGGCATTACAATTCAAACATAAAAAGTTATTTGTACCAGTTGTTTAAATTTATTTTTTTCAGTACGCCCTTGAAAGGCTGAAAGTAATGTGTGAAGAAGCGCTTTGCACAAACCTATCTGTAGACAATGCTGCGGATACCCTGATCCTCGCAGATCTACACAGCGCAGACCAACTCAAGGCACAAGCCATTGATTTTATAAATACGTACGTATTGTTGACTGATTGTGTACTAAGATTGCTTCGTATTATTATTATTATTATTATGATAACAAATGAGATAAAGTTCCATCGATATTTTCTGTTGAATAGATACTTACTTAAACAATTCAAGTTTCTCTTTCTCTTTTAAAAGGAGGTAATGCGAAAGTGACAGATTTTTCAAAATTCAGTTTTTCCCTCAGTTTCGCTCTGAAAAGCAAAAGTGAGGACCAAAAATCGCAAGGATTTCTTCCTAGTTCAAAAATCAAAAGTTAAACAACAGATACTAAAACCAACTAAAAAGTATCAATTTCTGATTTTTTACCCCCCTTTTTTTCCCCAATTTCTTCAATAACGGCGTTTATTTTAATTTATTATATTTACAATATTCGAAATATTTCTTCATATAATAATTGTTAATAAGGGTGTGTGACTCAGATGATAAGTTTAAATCCAAGATTTTTTTTAAATAATTGCTTCATTTTGTGGACTAGATCCGGATAAAAAAAACACATTATCTTTCGGAGGGAAGGGAATAGCTAAGTGGTTAGCGTACTGGATTTCCACGCGGAGGACCCGGGTTCGAAACCAGCTGTGCTACCCTTAGATTTTTTATACCTAGGAGCTTCTACAGCTCACTATACGGTGATATGGGCAGTGTTGTCTGTAATGAGAGAACACTGTCCGGAGGCCGGCAGTGCACTGAGAAGGCTCCGGGCGCTAATAAACCATAGATGTTGACACGCCTTAAATTAAGTATATAAATTAATATAATTAATTTACATAAATTCTGGTAAGCCTTCCTTGTTGCTCTTTTTACATTTTTATGTCCGAATGTTTTATAATTTCGAAATTAAATAAACGCAATTTCAAACAATTGTAAATAGGTAGATAGATAGATCATTAATATTTATTGTTGTCTATATGTCTTGTAGGAGGACCTTTAAAAAAAAAAAAAAAATGCGCTGAAACAACTTGTCTTAAATTGATATATTTATTATAGGCATGCCACAGATGTAATGGAAACATCTGGTTGGAAGACAATGATATTGTCACATCCACATTTGATAGCGGAAGCATTTAGAGCATTAGCTACACAGCAGATACCTCCAATCGGACCTCCTAGGAAAAGGGTAAAGCAAAGCTGAGCCGCAAATAGGATGTCACATCATCACTAGTTTAGAGACCGTACACTCAGGTGTCCACTTTACAATTGTGGTATCTTTTTATATATATATATAAAATATCTTTATATATATATATTTGTATAAAATAATCATTATTTATATGGAAAAAATATTTAATTGTAAATATATTGATAATAATAAAAATAGAGTCTTAAAAAAATGTTTTTAGAAAAAAAAAGAAGACTCTTAATGTGAATTTATAGATACTAGTGAGATATTAAGATTATTTTTGATTGACATTTAAAAAAATATTGTATTTTCCAGTATTTTCCCAAGATTGATTAAAAAAAAAAAAATACAAACTATTATAATCATATTTGTAATAAAAATAACAAATTTACCATTTATAACAAAATATTTGCATAAGATATTGAAAATAGTAATCAACAACAGTTTTCCCCTCTTGCCACATACTTAGAGAATTAAGTCCTACTTGTAAAAAAATAAAAAATAAAAATAAACAACTCAGATTAAACTGTTTGTAAAAATGAAAAAAAAAAAAAACAAACAAATAAGTGGAAGTTATTTTTTTAAATAAAATAATAATAACAAATTTTAAAAAAATAAAAAAAATGTTTGCCCCCTCCCCTTTTTTTTGTTTTGTTTTAAGATTTTGTTTGTGCTTAAGTTTTGTCCTACATATCTAGTCTTAAAAGCTGTTTAAATCCAGCAAATTTATATATCAAATTTCACTCATTTGTTGCATTATAATTAATTCATTTTTTTTTTTTTTTTAATCTAATCACAAATCCCCCTCGCCCCAAAACATACGCTTTTTGTATAGATAATTTATAGTTTTTTGCAGTCATCTTTTTAATGGATGTAATTTTTGTGATATTGTTTTTATTTTTTTTTTTTTCTTATAAACAAGAAGGAAATACACACAAACTAAAGAAGGAAAGAGGATGATGATGGATACTATTGAGTGTGCGGCATTAATTAATTGTATAAATAATATAAAATACATTTAAAGATAAAGTAATTTTTTGTCCCACAAAAAAAAAAAACCTGTGTGAGCAAGTCAAAAACCGACAAAAAAACCAATTATGAATATCAAACTGAAAGTTATTTAGTGTTAGTTAGTTATTAAAATGAAAAATTGAAAAAAAAAAAAAAAAATGATTGCATACGGTGCAGTGTCCCTTTTATTTTATTTTTTTTTGTAAAACGTTCCTGTTAATTAATTGGCTCGATCCTATATTATGTTAATTATATATGTATCTGCCATTATATTTATATGAAAAAAATTTGTAAAAGTGCGGAATTTTTTTTTATTTTTAAATAAAAAAAAAAAGAGATGAAGTTCTGGCTACTAAAATGAGGATCTGTAGGTAACTGTGATATTTCACAATTGTCCCCAGGCCAGTTATTTTTTTTTTTTTGTTGTTTCCATGAATGGCATTTATGTTTTTTCTTTTTCGCTGTCGAATATTGTAAATAATTAATTGAATTACTTACAGTATAAAATATATTGTATAGTATATGTAGTAGTAAACAAGGAAATTTAAAAATACTAAAAAATAAAAAATATATATATATATGGAAATCGCATGTAATGCTCTTTGTATTTTATTTTATTTTTTGTTTCTAGAAGTGAAAGTAAAAAACAAAAAATATCTTTTCTCCTGTATAATTTTTCATTATTAGACTCTGCTGTCTTTTTCTTGCTTACTTTCAAATTCTCCTCCCTCCCCCCTGGCATTTCTTAATACCAAAGTCTTTCATTTATGGAAAACAATTTATTCCTTTTTTTTTTTTTTAATTTCCTGTCTGAAATACTGTTCAATGTCAAATTTTAACCTTTTCTCAACCAATCAGAAATCTATTAAATACGAGCACGATAATATATTTTTGAAAAATTTTCAAATTAATGGCATGGGCTTAAATAGTGATATCTAAACTTCTTTCTGCATACCATCTGGTGGAAATATTTACAAAACAGTCATAATTTTAAAATTTTTAAGTTATTTTACAATTTGCCTGCCTTTTGCAGTTGTTGTAATTATATAAACTGTCTTTAAATCTGTTCTAACCTTTAATTTCAACATTTCACCACTGGCTTTTTAATTTTCTTGTAACAACTTTAGTCTAATCATTTCAGGGGGATTGTCTTCCAAATTATTTACTGTAAAGTTTTGACCAAAGACACTGCAATCGTATGTTACTCCCAAACAATGTCAAACTGATAAGTCTGTGAATATGGGTTCGTCTCGGTTTGCTTTTTTTCTATTTTCTGTTGGTAACAGTTTTACATTTTAATCGCTCGTCCGGAGTTTAGTTTGGCCAGTGTAGAAACATTAATATTTTTTTTTAAACAGTGAAAGTAAACATTATTTGCATTATCGGAGGAAAAAAAAAACTATGATCGAAGCAATCTCCGGAACCAAAAATTAGTTCTGATATTAATGGTTGCTGTCGGATGATAAGGGATGCAATGGGGAAGTAATACAAGATGCAACTGCTCCGTTAGATAAGAACTTTAAGTAAAGCGTACAAACTAAGCACAACCTTGACATAAGTATCTAGTGTTGGGGAAGTTCTGAATTGCGATGGCATTATTTAGAGCAAATCCTAAGGCCAGACTTATTCTATTCGTAAAAGAGTAGCATTTATTGTGCTCGTATTTGTTCCTTAGATACAAAGGGGGTTTTGAATTTTTTTTAAAAAGAAATAAATTGGACGAAAAAAGGTTTAGTTTGAATGACAGATGTTTATATAAAAAAAAAAAAATTTGTTTAAAAATAACAAAAAAGTTAAACTCTCCCTCTTGAGCCCTTCCTTTAAAATGCCATAAGTGTTCTGTGATAATTAAGATTAAAAAATAAAAAAATAAAATGAAAATAAAAACTTCGCCAGGACCATGTTGTGTATCTTTTTTTTTGTGTGCTTAGGTTTTTTTTTTTAATGATTAAAATTGTGTTCAAACTTGAGTTGAGCATAAAAATAGAAAGAAAAAAGTACTAGTTGTTAAGTAATTTTTGCATTGTTAATAATTTAGCTTTTTATTTTTTAATTCTTATTTTTGAATTAGGGAGTGCGATATAAACGTTATTTTTTTCTCTTAAGATTTTTTTCTCTTTTTTTATTGAAAAAAAATTTGTAAAAATTGTATTTTTTGTACGAAAAAATAAAAAGAGAAAACTAATCAAGTACAATTAAAAAAAAAAAAATTACATTGTTACCTCATTTAGAACATTTCATTATTTTTTTTTGTTTGTATTTGTAACTTTATTATTTTGTAAGTACTCCAAGTTAGTTCACTTTGTAATTTGTAAGTTTATAAATTTTTTTTTCTCAATTTATTTATTATTAAAGTAAAACAAAGTTTATCTCTCAGGCATTTTTTGTCTTTTTTTTTTGGGCTTACTTGTAATACAAAACTTGTATGTTTTTTCACTTGCTTTTTTTTTTTTAAACTCTCTTAAATATTTTTTAATTTTTATCTTTAGATACATTTAAATTCTAAATTGGGGACTCAATTTTTACTGTTTGTTAGAGTCTGAATAAATTGTATAAAAAAAACAATTAATTAAAATCTAGTACATGTCAAAGAGCTTAAATTTGTGTTTAATATTAAAGCATTACATTTTTTCAAAACACTTTCAAATGAAAGTTATAAAAGTAAAAAGTTATTCCAGGATTAAATAAAAACTACTGTTTCAATTAATTTAAAAAAAAAAATTTTTATTTTTTATTTCTTCTCGTTTAATTATAAATCCCAAGTTAACAACAAAACAAAAATAAAACCAGATCAGTTTTACAATTTAATAACATAAATATATTGTATGTATATACACGAAGATTACGTGTTTATATATACACAAATTATATAAACGAAAATTATAATACCCTAAAGATATAAAAAAAAAAGTTATCAACTTATACTAAATACTTGGTTGGATGTTTTAACATAATTTTAAAATATTTATAGAGATTTATATTTTAAAATTATACAAAGAAAATGATCTTGATCTCTTTATATTTATTTTTCTTTGATTTTCATTTTACTTATTTCTTTTCACACCGAGCGTAATTGTTTCCACCATGGTGACTAGGTTTTAATTGCAAATACGGAAGAAATATTCACACTTTTTAAAATTCATTTTTCTCCTATTTTAGTAGAAATAGTACATATAAAAAGCTCGACAAATCTGAATAGATACTCCATTAAGCATGCGGATTCAATTATCATAAAAAACAAAAAAATAAATCTTAAGTTTAATCCAAAATGCTTTTCTTTGCAAGGGTTTTCCAGTTATCTTCATTAATGGTTTTATTAAAGTTTTTAAGCAGATTTGTATAATTTAAATATACAAGTCCTTGAAAGATAGATTGATATACATGGACATATGTCATATTTAAGGCTCACCAAAGATTAATCAATATGTTTGATTTTAATTACGAAGTCTAAATTTGAACGGATTTGTTTCCTTTATAATTAAAATACATGATAACTATCTGTACTTAAGTTTATAGAAAGTTCCCTTGATAAAGTTTTAAGCAGGAGTTCCCTTGAGATATGAACCTCTAGAAAGCAGTTTTGGCGGTTCAAAAAAGTATAAAGGGTTGTTGTATCCTAATTTCTAACGTAACATGCAGAACATCTGAAACACCTATTTGTTTCTTTTCAAAATTGTCGAGTTTATACAAATGAAAATAAATTACGCACTATTAGTACTGAAATTCAAAAATTGCTGTTTTAAATGTATGAAAAGCTACTGAAGGAATAAGATCTGTTGTGATGACATTACCTACACAGTTATGTCCCTTTTCATTAAATGAAATCATTCTCCTTGCTGACCTCACTTCAAATAATTTTAGAGAGGCATATAGTTAATTAAAACATAGAATAATTAGAAATTATTTAAATAAGTTTTTAATTAAGTCTTATTTGTTGCACACTGATGAAGGCACGCCATTTTGACACAATTTAGATCTCTTAAAAAAATTAAATAATTCATGAAGGTAAGCAAACAAAGTTTTTACTCAGTCTGTACACAATGCTGTCAACACTATAAGCGCAATAGTTAGAAATTAACAAAAAAAATGTTCTAATTGATAACTTATTCTTATTTATGCTATTTCCTTTTTTTTAAAACAACTCAATGATAGTTAGAAGTCAGGGCTATGAGAGCTTCTACAACGTCGCCACTGTGTTCTCGTAATATCCTTTCTGCCTTTATCCTTGCTACTTCGAATTCTCTAACCTAAAATGGTAATCATTCTTAAAGCTTTAAAGGTAAAATAAAACAAATACAGAAATTAAAATCCAATCTCCTCCAAAGCGCAATCATATCGATAAGTCAATTACAGTCTGTTGAAGTCAGCAAAGAAATATACTTCTAAAGTCCTGACAAGAGAAACGGATTCAAATACTAAGAAAAATATCTTGTGCATGCTGATACTGGGAATAGTTTAAGAAAGCTTATAACGATATAAAAGTGCAAGTCGCTTCTTCTAGAATGTGACCACTTAAGTTTAAAGATAAGTGGTAAGTTTTGAAAATAAGGCTAAGTTCACACAATAATAATTTCCGCATAGTATTCGATATATGAATCTGAAGGGTATATTTTCATTCTGTCCAATATTGCAGTCCTTAACTTTTCCACAAAGAGGTAGGTGAAATAAAATGTTAACTTCAGGTTAGACCAACATATCTGATAGTAATGTTTATGAAAAACAGGGTAGCTATAAATCTATTTTGAAACTAGAATGAAATAAAGGCAGTGAGAAACTTAGTTTTACAGGTCATGGATGTCTTATCATAAATGGTTAGATTTTGATTGCATGAATTTGTGCTGACTGCCACCACTAACCACAATTTAATTTGAAAACACATGTGGTTCTTAAACAACCCTTTCCTTAAATGTTTTTAACTGTATAGTATGAAGAAACTCTTCAGTCTATTGAGGAAGAATTAGCAAATAAACCTGTAATGTTTTCCGTTTTAATATTCGTAGGTTCTAGTAAACAGAAATGTCAACAATTTCAAGGGCACTTTTTTAGTTTTGACTACAAAAATCTCTGGACATACGAGGAGTTGACTCTGCCTTTTCGTTTACTTAGATGTAAACTAATAACCGCTTAGGCGACTTATTACTTTTACTTTCAGTTTAACAATAATTTCTATTATCTTACTTTACTAATAAAAGGTAAAGAGGAAACTTACGATTAAGTCTACATCTTCTTTATTAATTGAAATTTTCAAAAGTTCTCTTTCCTTTGCAATTTTCTCGGCCACTTCTTTATTTCTTCTATCTCCAATAATGCTCATCGCCTTTAGTACAATGTATTTGGAAACACATTAATAACAAATCAAGAATCCTAGCATAGCCTATTCAATGCAAAATGACTTACCCCCTTAAACTCATCTGTGTTAAAAATTTCCTTTTCCTCTGCATAATCCGTAACTTTTTCTAAGTCGGCAGCACCACTATCATGCTTTGCAGACTTCTTTTGAGATGAATCTTCATAACTTTGTTGATGTTCATCTGAATCACCATTAACCTCATGTACGTCATCGGCCATTTTGACTTTATTTAGGTTGTGTTTAAGTGATCACCTTGATAAGCTACTAGTTGATGTTTAAGTTTCATATCTTTTTTGATGAAAAGGTTTGGAAATTTCCAACTTTAATCCTATTAAAATTACTAGTTACTATAGATATGTGTAATAAGCCGAAAAGGTAAACATAAGAAAATAAGGTGTAATTACTAAAGCGGAAAACAACTTAAAAGTTCTTGTAAAATATCTGAATTTATTATATTGAAATAAAACAAATGATTTAAAATATATTGAATATTCAAATAATTAATTAAGGTGAAATAAAAACAAGATTTTGGAGACCCCCCCCCATGATAAAGCTGAGAATAAAAATAAAATAAAAAATGATTGATATATATTATATTTGGTTTCCAACATAATACAAATTAAGAATAGCGCTACCCCAAAAAAATAAAACACGTAGTAAACACAATCTAGTACGTAGTAAACACAATCTAGTAATCAATAACGATTGTGATTAAACTATGCATTTCACCTTTAAAGGATATCACTGGATTTTAATTAAAGAAATAAATTTTAATCAGATTTAAGATAAACCAAGTTTTAATTTTTATCAAACATTTGAATGCTATATGTAGGGATTTATTGTGGGAGAATGCTGTATCTTTGATTTGAAAAATCAGCTGACTCAGAAATTTCCGGCCACGGCGGCCACGTTATGGTTGTATTGGGTATGGGTTGCTGGAGTTTGTTTAATAGCTGATAGTAAATCTAGAATTACTTCAGCTTAGGAAAACGTGGCATACAAATGTGTAGTTAAATGATTCACAAAAATGTCTTATATGAAAATCATGCGCTTAGCTATTGTGCTTTTATCCTGTGTAAACCTGGTAATTTCAGTGGAACTAACCTTTGAGTTGCTTGATAATGCAAAAGACTGTTTTTTTGAAGTAATTAAAAAGAACACTACTACAACTTTAGAATTTCAGGTAACTTAGATACGTTTTATGGAACATTAAATATCCTTTATAATATAATATTTTTTCAAATCTTGAATATGAAGATCGTTATCAATTGATAACAAACTTCGTATGTACCGTTACAAGTTTTTATTGTTTGTTATTTAAAAGTTTCAATTAACTTTGCCTAGTTATTAAAAGAATGAACGGTTGCTGTTATTCTTGTCGTTATTGAAAAATTAAAAATAGTTAATATATAACGTTAATGGCGGAGAAATTATTTTGTTTATAACCAACAATATAAATGCTATAAATTTGTCCTGTTTATGAAACAGCTTTCACTCAATAAAGCAGTTTTATCCTAATCTAGGGAAATGGTTCCTTAATTTAGTAACAGTAAATGCTTATGAGGTTAAAGCAAACTTGATTTACCGGTTTAGGATGGTAAGTTTTATTGACGATACTTTTGGAAATTTTAGATGAATTTTTGAGATATTTCTATTGTAAACTAAGTAGTCATTTTTCACATATCTTGTTTTTTTTATTTACGGTAATTATTTACTACCAACATTTTAGAATAAGTTTTCTTTCTATTGCACTAATAACTTTCATCACATGATGAAATAATCAGCATAAATATCTTTTTAGGTTGTCACAGGTGGTTCTTACGATGTAGATGTTACTTTAGAAGCGCCAAACAAAGAAATTATCTATCGTCAGGTGAAGTCACAGTTTGATTCTCACACATTTGTGGCGCCCATGACCGGTGAATATGCCGCTTGTTTTAGTAATGAATTCTCAACATTTTCCCATAAACTAGTCTATATGGACTTTCAAGTCGGTGATGAAGCACCTCTTCCAGGTATTGGTGAACATGCTACTGTGATGACTCAGGTAATATTAAATAATCTTACTTCTAACTATTTAGTACTAATAAGGATGAATTTTTGATAGACTGAAGGAAAAATATATGTGGGGAAAATTCAATACTCTCTTCTACTTTAGGGAGAATTCTGAATAAAATGTAATTGAGGCACTGAATAGGATACAAATAGCTAAAAATGATAGTTTTGTTAGATAATAGATACGATTTTATCTTTCTATATTTAAATAATGGAAAATGTTTATCAATATTTACATAAGAGACAGATAGAAGCTGTGGATTTCTTGTTCGGACAAAATCGGTAACATCTTTGTAGATTTGAAATTCAATGGTAAAAGTGAGTACAACTGGACAACTATGGCAGACACTGCTGTACAAACCCCTCTCAACTACCACCCTCCCTATAATCACAAATACTATGCCTCTTACTCTTCCGATTACTTATTTACCGACATATTATCCTATTTTGTAGGGATGTTTATTGTTTTTATATTCTATTTCTTTTCAATTTTTGTGTACTTTTCAGAACTTTATTTCTATTCAAACGTTATAACCATGCTTGTTGTGGTGATTGGTTCCAATGGTGGTTGATTCAAATGTTATAACCATGCTTCCCATTTAAATTTTTTCCATCATGTTTTTTTTAAATAATACATTACATAAATCACTTTCACAAATAACGGTCAACGTCCCCACATATTCAATAAGGGTTAACGTTGCTTGTTAATAGCAAAATGTGTCCTACTAGACATTTCTGGAATATACTCCCGGGGAATATAGATTTTGGTGTCATAAAATTAACAGTAACTGGACAAAGTGTAATTCCCCTTCGAAAAAATATTTTCTATAATAGAACTAAATTAAGTATTTCTAAAATATTCATATCTTTTTTGGTAGTTACTAGACTATCCGAGGCACAAAATAATTGTTGATGAAATGGAAGTATTCTCATACGTTGTAGATTGAACAACTTCTGCCCTGAAGTTTGCATTTTCATAATGTTAGACAGAAGTTATACCATGGGTGGTACATTATCTGTTATATATTTATAAAATAGTATAAGCTATTTTATGTCATATTTTTGGAAACCATTGACGGTCCCAATTATGGTCACATTTTTGTGAAATGCGTTAATATTGCAAATTCGGCTTGAAGCGGTTTGCATCGTTAATAGAGAATTTTCTTGAGAATATTAGAGGAGTGAGGGGGTGGGCGCCGAAGGTGCCATTGGCTGGAACCACCGTGAAATCCGTTAATGTTGCATTCTGCTGGACCGATTTTCAAGCGGTTTGCATCAGTTGGACGGGTTGGGGCTGCCAAGTGGTGCAAGTCAAAAAAATTGAAAAATGGACTTAACATTGATTGCCAAGGCGCTTAGCAGTTTCGTTCAGTGTAATTACCTTCAGCCCTATCTTTAAGCGGACTATTGAACTATAACCCACGCCACTTGTCGGATACGAAGAACTGCATGTCTAATAATGATAAGTGGTGTGAAGCCATGTTTCAATTTTTGTGACTTACACCACTGGCAGTCAAACTGCCCAATAGAACAGAATATTCTTGAAAATGGTAGGATGGGTGACAGGTTATCTGGATTATCTCCGTATATATATAAATGTGTGTGAGTGTGATATAACGATAAGAAGGTTAAAACGAGTTCCTCTGCACTTAAAAATTATTGCTTCTACCCAATAAACACACAACAAATAGTTTAAGGAAATGAAGTAACCGAATTGCAGAGGAATTCGTTTTAACCTCCTCATCGTTTATATCTGGAGAAGATATATAAAGAGGAGAAGAATTTATCGGAAGAATTATAGAAAAGTTTTTAAAGTATCTCTATTTCGTTTCAGTTGTCTAATTGCTTTTCTTCCTCTGTTTGCTTAGTAGAAGCGCAGGCCTTCTTGATTCTTCAGCATTAAGATGAAAGCAGAATATTTCTGTGTTTTGGCTTCGAGTTTTGTCAAGTTTTGGATATTTTTTTGTTGATATAGTTAAATTTTCTTCTTTCTTTTGCAGCTTGCTTTCCCAATCAATTATCTTCAACCTTTTCCACATTCTATACTCATCAGTTCCGAACTAGTTTCCAATTCTCTGCAACGTTTTGTCAACCTGATGCCGTCTACTTCATTGTTCATTCACAAGGTCCATTGTTCCAAAGTTTCACATTTCCTTGCCGATTCTGCATATTGTTTACTAGAGAGGAAGATATTTAATATTACACATATCTGCCGAAGTTTCTTTCTTCATAGTCACCACATCACTTCCTAAATTGTTGATTGCGATTAAGGGGGTTTCCGTCAACTTTCTCCTTTTTTATAATACTCAATGCGATGTCACAAATTCCATTCTCTTAACCATCTTTTCATCTCTGGTCCTCATACTGCACTCTAGGGCTCGATGGCCATAATCACCGCATTGGAAGCATTTCGCGCCTAAGTACCTCCATTCACAGGCGGCCGCAATGTGCCCCAGAGCTCCGCCATAATAACACTTGTTTTGCTTATACTTTCCTGTTTCAGACTGTGTATGCTCCACAGGGTACTTGTTCGTTCGCGTTAGCAAGTTTTGCTTTTTTATTTCTACCAGCCAGGTTGATTTTTCTGCATCCGGAGATTGCGCGTTTTATTTACCCGCTCAAAATTTTCAGTTGAATTTCGTAATGCATTGTGCATTATTAAAAGTTTCAAGTCATTCTAAGTTTATTCAATAATTTCAAATACCTAAAATAATTAACTTCTTTCAGTATAATTACTTTTAATTTATTTTTATTTATTCTACCGCTGCAATTGTTAACTTCTTGATTTCTTATAAACTGCTAATAGATAAACAAAATGTATGTTCAAATGAATAGATTTATCAAATATACCATAATCATTAAAGGTCTCTTTAAATACATTCTTCAACAAAAAGAACACATACATTTCAAATTCAAAAACAGCACACCTTTTAACCTCTCAATGCTCCCTCTCGTTGGCCGTTTTTTCTGTCATCTCTTGCTCGGAACCTTCTAATTTTTCCTTTTCCCATCAATAGATAGGGTGTCTCAAATATATATATTTTCTTTTGATAAACTTTACTCTGGTTCCGGAGTCAAGTATTAAAACATTTTTGAATGACGGTTCTTGTCCCTGGCGTCAAGAATGTATTCCAGGTCTAAAGTGATTTTTTTCTGTAAAGTAGTAATTTATAATGCCAGTTTCTTTCCATGAAATAGTTCGTTAATGTTACCAGTAGATACCGTTAGAAACGCGCTTGACTCCGAATACAAGTACCTAATATAATTAATGTCTCTTCCACAGTTTATATAAAACTCATTTGAAATATACCAAACATTTTGTTTGTACATAATTATTAGGAAGAGTATTAGTCAAATATCTTGCGGATTTTCTCCAGTTGTTGTATGTATTTGATGCTCTTCTAAGTTCTCTCATTCTGGTGCTAATAGGAAAGTATTAATTTTGAATTGGATTGACTATCGTCATGTGCTAGTGCTTTTAGAACAAAGACCCTAAAAACCTTTCTGCTTGGCCTTTAGTAGCAGGATGGAATGGGGCCGTATTTATGTGGCGGATTCCTCGTGTTAGATAATTTTCAAACTTGTAACTAATCAGGATATTAGGGAAACGAACATTTTTGTTCTAGCATCTGAGTTATGACATGTGAGTGGTGGATGAAGTAAAAACGGCCACTATCCATTTGGAATGTACATCAACTACAATAAAAAAAATTATAGTCCACAAAAGGTCCTGCAAAATCAACATGTATCCTTTCCCAGGGTTTTTATGGGCATTCTCAGTAAAGAACAGTACATCTGGAAGGGTCTTTAAGAAAATACAATTTCTTAATTTATATATAGTCAAAGAAGATTTCGCCATCGTCTTTGCTTGGGAGTGGATTTTTAAACTAGATCTACCAGTCCCGGCCATCTACCTGATTAAGAGTAATTCTACTGAAGATATTCAACTTAAAGAGCAAGTGTTCATACTGTTACCGTCCGTGTTTATTTCCTGGAGTAGGTGTAACAAACAATTATGAGTGTTTCTTTCTGTTAAAGACAGACAGTAGGCCAGTACATATAAAAGCTGGTCCTGGTCCTTTCACATTAAAACCAGTGATTGACAAAGAACTGGATAGACTTGAAACAGGCGACATTACCAAAGTGAAATTTTTAGAATGGTCCAATATCTGTAGTACGCTTATATAAATCATACTGGTTTTATAACAAAAAGTGTATTTTTTATAATTACCTCAACATTCATACATGTAAGACTGAAGAATCATAAAGTTTTAAACAAGAGTTTGAATGTGCGTGCATGTCTAGGTCTGATTATTTCTTGACGCGGGATCAAGAATAATAATATTACCAACCCCTTGCATTCTACTAATGATTTTAAAAAATAAGGCTACTCAAAAATTAAGAAAATTGTGAAATCCGCAAGAAACTTAATATTTTTCAGAAATGGCGCTTGTATGTAACTTAAACTTGTTACTTGATTCCGGAGATAAGAACCGTAGTCAACGTGTTAAACTCGATTTACTAATGTTGATGGGTCTGCAATGCTGGACAACATCTGGGATTATCTGTTGTAGCAAGCTTATTTTTCTTGAAGTTGAAGTCCGTTGATATATGATAGTCTTGCTCTGACGATAAATGAGAATCCGAAACCTGTCAAGAACATCTAAAATAAACATGCTAGTTGTTATACATATAATGTTCAATACATTTTTCCGCTAAAAATTAATTTTGGAGTGTTCTAGGGGTATAGCAGTCATTAGGTTTTTCTGAAAAATACCATCTTAATATGTAGGTCTCTCTGTACATTCTAATATTACATATCTATGTACTATTCAGGACCATTACATGCAATCCTAAAATTTCAGTGTTTGAAGAAAACGGTTACTTACTACTTTATTAATATTTTTTCAGTATTATGAAATTTTCTCTAAAATGCATATTCTAATGATTTTATTCATAAATTCTATATACTAACTGCTCGTATATGTATATAGCCTGCAATTTATTTTTTATATTTTACAAAGAACTTTTTAGTACATACGATTCTCGGGGATCTGCGCCGTTATACCCACTTCAATATCGGTGGTGCTTAAAAGTTAGTTGCGCTGCCTGGCAATCTTAAATGTAGTTAGGTCTGTTCTCTTAATTTTCCGCTTTGGTCTGAATATCGCTTCAATTAGCTACAGAAAGTTCACATTTAATGCTTATTATTAATTTTTAAAATCCAATACCGCGATCTGATCAAGGGGAATGAATGCTCTTTCATATAGAACAAGCTCTTTTAAGAACCAACATACATATGTATAAAGTATGGTTTCACCCATCTACATATTTAGGGCTAAACGTTTAATAAAAATTCGTCAGTTAAGACTTGTAAGAATTGCATGGACGAAAAGTCTTTGCAAGTTTTCAATAAGTTGAAATTGTATTACTTGAAAAGATGTATATAGCAGTGATGTTTTAAAAATAGTGCCTCGTTATTTTGTAGTAGATTATTGTTGTTTAAATTATAGAAATTGTGTAATTATAAATATCCAAATAGTCTCCAAGTTTATTCTAATGATTTTCAGTCTATAGTTACACTTTGACCATAGTATGTCTTTTTTATTTGTGAAAAATAATTATATTTAATCTATTATTACGGTCGTTAAGATTTTAGATATTTTTTTTTATGGCTTCTACTTAGTGTCCATTTTGAAAATCACTTGAGTTTCCGGGTTGTTATCCTTTTCAGATAATGTTTTATTTAAATAACAAAAATTTTAAAAAAATGTTAACGATGTGTTCATTAATAC
This sequence comes from Triatoma infestans, assembly GCA_011037195.1. Taxonomy (NCBI): domain Eukaryota; kingdom Metazoa; phylum Arthropoda; class Insecta; order Hemiptera; family Reduviidae; genus Triatoma; species Triatoma infestans. The sequence goes on along the minus strand of JAAEAF010003063.1, from coordinate 45,098 downwards.
TGATTACATTAACATGTTTTATTATTGCAATAATTGTAAGATTCCAAAATCTTGTAACATTACTTAACAACCCTAATAACATATTATTCTTATTATAAGTACTTTATTTTAAGAAAAATACAAATAAATGATAAAATCTTTCAATAATTGACAATAACCAAATAAAGACATGAAAAAAAAAGGAACTTAAGTACAAAAGCATGGCAAAAAGCCGTCTGCCAGACCCTAATAACATGTGTGAAATGTATTTCTATTTCCGTTGTGAAAATGACACGTATAAATATAAATGGTCAAAATATTTACGACACTATATTTGCTAGTCTATTTGGATAGTTATAAATAATTTTTTGCCTTTAGTTTTGAAAAATGTAAATTGATGAAATTGGAAAACTAAATGCAGTTGCCTCTGACGAATTATTAGCTTTTAATGTGTGAAGCTAAAACAATGAGAGCAATGTGGACGCTGACCAAAGCATTTCTTTTTTTCTTTTTTATCCAGCAACTGTTTGAATAATTAACATTTTTATTAATGACCTTTATTATTATTGCAGATGGAAACATCAGCAGAAGCTGTACATAAGTCTTTAACAACAGTTGCCGATTTTCAAACACATCACAAATTGAGAGAGGCACAAGGTAGGAAGAGAGCTGAAGACTTGAATGAAAGAGTATTTTGGTGGTCATTAATGGAAACGATAGCTATATTAACCGTTGGTATTGGTCAAGTTTGTATTCTTAAAAACTTCTTTTCAGAAAAACGACCAAGTCAGTATAGGAGAATGTAAATATAATTAGTGAATGTTCGATTGGTTATTTATTTATAAATTTTATGTTGTTTCCATATTTAAACAAAAAAAGAAAAAAAAAAAAAATTGTGTATTTGTAATTACAATAATTTATGACGGAAAGAAATATAAAATTTGGATTCGAGTTGGGTATTGTATTTATTTTGCAAATAATTCTTCTTATAGCACCCTCTTTTTCTGTTTTTTTTTTTTTTTTTTCTTTTTTTTTTTTTTTTTTTTTTTTTTTTGTTTTTTTTTTTTTTTTTTTTTTTTTTTTTTTTTTTTTTTATGATTATATTCTGTTTTGCCACATACCTTGAGAAAATGCACTTTTGTAATTGTTTCAATATTTAACTTTAGTGTAGCTTCGATATTAATAGTTCTTTAAGAACGTTTTCCAAATGTAGGTACTTTGAATATTCATCGATCGATTCATCAAGTCACTTTTTTAGATTTTGTTTTAAGATTAAAATTGTGGATTTTTTTTTTTAAGTTCTTATAAAGAAGAAAAAAAAGAGTTCATTTGTATGTCTGTATATGTGAATTTGTGTTATGTGATTTAATTGTACAAAGTATTCACTGAATTATAGTATGAAGAGAACGATTCTTATTGCTCTCTCTTTTCTAACATATAAGCGTGTTATTTTATCCAGAAAGTACGAAATAATTCATATTATTTTCAGTAAATATTTTTTTTTTAATTTTTTACTTTTAATCAATTATTAGATTAAAAAGAATTTTTGCAGTTTTAAGGATCAGCAGTTTTTCTGAATTCTGAAATTGAGTTGGAACAAAAATTCCGAAACAATTTTATTTTATTTTTACTTATGCCATTTTATATGGAGCTTTTTAATGGGAAAATATACTTTTGATTATATCTTTTTAATAGAAAAAATCTACTTTTCACCGCCTTATAATTTTCTGTTTTTTCAAAGCAACTTTTTTCTAGATGCCGTTAATTATTTGATAAAGAAATATAACATTTAAGAATTTGGATAATTGGTGATGATATATAGGGCCATGAATCAATTGCCACACATACTAACAAATTTCAAATCTTTGCAAACAAATATCAAATTCAAAATAACTACACAATGTTAATGTTAATCTTAATAATTGATAATAATCTTTAAATCTTTTTGCTTATATTAAAGAAAACAGTAAACAGTAAAAAAGACTTTAATAGTTTCATTTAGTTTCATTGTGACTTTACAGTTCTACCTAAATGACTGTAGTTTTAAGGAAGAAAATGTTTAGGTATGTAATTTAATTGTTAGGAGGAGATGTATGTTTATTTCTATTTTTGGGAAAAAAAGAGTTGATCTCTGTATGTTGCGGCGGGCTCCTAACTTCCATGGTATACCGAGAATTATTCAATATGGAATTTGGAGGGTCAAAAATAAATTGTAGGGATTTGTTGCTGATCTAATAAAATCATGAAATTTTAGTTTTCTTGCACTTATGAGATCCGGGCATTTTTGAATTTAATCGTTTATTTTTTTTTTTCTCGGTTAATGTTATATCAAGCATTGCAATTTGAAAACCGTTTTGCCTTTGAAAAATAATTTCTGTAGCTATATTTAGATTCTTCATGGAGAAAGAAAAAACTGCTGACCTAAATTTGTTCAACACTCCCACTAATGAGAAATTTTGCTGGTAATTTGATATAAATATCAGATTTATATTGAAAATATTATTTTATAAAATTGTAACTAACCTTGGTGGTGCCTCTGTACTCTTATTATAATATTGATCTAATTAAAAAAAAAAAAAAAAACTCCATATCTAAGCCTGAAAGAAATATTTACAGATGACCTCATTATATGGAGAGTAAGAATTAAAATTAGTTTTTCTTTTCCTAATATTAGGAAACAAATTTCTTTTAATTTACTTCTGAAGTGTATGTATTGAAGAATTGTTCTTTGTATATATTTATTGTAAATTAGGTTTTCAATAATAATAATTAAAAAAAAGAAAATAAATGAAAACTTTACTAAGAGATTTATGTATGAAATTCTGTTTTTTTGTACCTGAATTACACGTCTTCTTTTTTTTTCATAACTATTAGGGAACAATAAACAAATATTTTCTACATAAAAACTATTGACAAATTGTTTCTTTCTTTTTTAAGGACAAAATTTGGATAAATTGATTAAAAATCCTTTAAAGGTAATTCAAGGTTATATAACAATTGTTTTTTTAGCATAAAGATTATTAAACTGATATATAAATCTATTAATATAAAACATACGAATTACAAATAATTCTTAAAAGATAATTTTATTTTTGAATGAATACGAGTTTTTTTTTTTTTCTGGCTATCCTTTTGAATTTTTATAGCATTCCTTTTAATTAATTATATAAATAAGTTATATACTTAACTATAAAATATATAGTTATCAATATTTTATAATTTAAGCAGTCTGTGATGTTAAGATACTTAAATAAAGAAACGAAATAAAAATGAAAAATACTACATTTAATATAAATAAATAAAATCACACAATCTTCCAAGAGAGACAAAAAAAAAAAATACAAAACAAAAGAAAATATTTATTGTACATACATTAAAAAAAAAAATAAATAAAATAAAAAGAGAAAGCTGTAAATTGGCTTTAATATAGTAATTTTCATCAAATATATTGCACAGCTCTTTGGACTATTTTTAATTATAATAATGGTCTAGTTTATTAATTAAGTGCACTATCTTTTTATAACTGCACCTATTTAAAAAAAAAAAAATTAATGACAATTTGAAAGATCATAAATACTACCATGGAAAAATAAAACAAAAATTCTTTAAAAACAGACCTAGCATTTTAAGTTTTTTTTGGTTGTTTTCTTAGAGGAATGCTGTCAAATAATAATTTGTTTTTTTAAATTAAAATATGTAAAAGCACTAAGATTAATTTTTACAAGAAGAAACGTACGATTGTTCTTTGTTTTTAAGGTCGTTTATTAAAGATCTTAATGCAGGCGGATGATGATGACTAACTACTTTTATATACAATTTGTTTTTATGCCACCTGCAAAACAAAACAAAAAAAATAATAATAAACATTTTTTCTTTTAATAATTCCGAATTAGTAAGTGAATAACTTATGTCACTAGTTATGTTAATAATATTTGCCTCCCAAAGAAAGGGTCCTCAGTACGGTAAATATTAGCACATTACTCCAGTATTATTGAATTAAAAATTAAAATTACACCCTAGGTAATAAAACTCGTGAGGACGACAGTTCTTAAGCTTCCTGCGATTATTCACGATGCTTTTGCCCAATACCTTAGGAGAGACCATCTGGAAATCGGATCACGTCCAGTGTATGTGTAATCAAGGTATGATCGATCGTTAGGGCGACCATAATATGTTTCTAATTTATCTAAAAACCTTTTTTTTTTTTTATTAACAAACGAATGGAGAACTAGTATTGTAACTTAACGATAAATAAAAAGTAAGATGGAAAGATCAATGAATGTATAATAAAGTGGCTTGGTGGTGGTAGTGGCTTATTATTATAACTTATTAAACGGAATCTACATTACTTCCAAAATTTCTGTTTCTCTGACGATAGATACTATTTTATAAACATAATATGTTGAAAGTTGTAAAACATTCTCTCAGTATTAACAATGGCGTCAAAAGTATATACAGGGTGCCCCCGGGCCCTTCTTCACGGTAATTATTGATAAGGGAAAAAAAAATTTCAAATCATAACTCCCTTTATTTTTTGAACAGAATCTAATGATATTATAATAAAAAAAAAATTCTGCTGCTGATATGCAGCTTAAAGAAACAAACTTTTGGGAACCCCTATTTTTTATTATGAATTCTAAAAGTACTTTTTTTTTTGTGAGAAAAATTGTTTTTGATAAATTAAAATTGCTTTTGTAGTTCCCAAGTTATGAATTTTTGAACGAAAAAAAAGTTTTTTTTACCGCTGGCGTAATAAAAAACAGTTATGGATACACGCATAAGAGTCCATCCAAAGGGCAAAAACAAAAATGCAAGATGAATGTTTACACAAATGCTCTCTTGTTTACTGTTTTAATCCCATAAGTTGTAAACAATGCGTTGTTTTTAAAATACTTTCAGTCTACCTCAAACTTCCATTCGTTCCGGCAAGATGAACCGTCGGAACGAAAAAACTGATATGCACATCATTTTTGTTGAATGCAGTCGTCAAGCTCAAACAGCTGCAAGGGTTTACCAGGAGAGATTTCCTGAACGAAAATGACTGCTTGTATTGTGTTGCAACGTTCCGCTCATTTGGCAGTGTCATTCGCCAAGGGCCAAGAAATAGGGTTAATAATGTTCCTACTTTCGATACTGAGCTTGATGTAACCACTGTATGTGCAGGAGAATCCTAACCTTCACTTCGAAATGCGGCTAGAGTTCTAGGAATTAGTAAAACTGTCGTGTGGGAAATACTTCGGCACTATCAAGAGTTTCGCGAAGGGGATCCAAGAAGCACCGACTTACGTTTTTGTCTCATATTAGTGTATTAACGGAGGAAATTCCAGATTTATTTGTCTTTTATTTTATGGACCGACGGTGTTTTTAATAGGTGGAATTTCCGTTCCTGGGCTGACCAAAATCCCCATCTATCTTATCAGTCCCAGCATCAAGTTGTTATAAGCATAAATGTATGGTGGTTACACTCCCCGAGCTTCTTGAAGATGTACCACTTTTTACACGGCTGAGAATGTGGTTCCAAATGGATGGTTGTCCAGCTTATAACAGCCGCCTTGCCAGACAATACCTAAATTGACGCTTTAGGTCGTACAAGTAAGGTTAGCTGGCCCCCGATATCCCCGGACCTTTTCCCTCTTGATTATTTTCTTTGGGGCGCTTTAAAAGACATGGTGTTTTCTAATTTAGAGCTAATAAGAAGCGTTGAGGAGCTAAAACGAAGGGTTGTTGATGCGGCATATTGATGGACGGTCTGTTTTTGCTGCGGTTCATGAGTCGTTTGTGAGAGGGCCGAAGATTGCATTGCACAGTGGGGGGGGGGCATTTTTTTTTTTTGAATAGTTTTAAATTCATTCAGTTTAATTTTGTCATTAACTTTTATTTTTTACTTTAAGCACAAGGATTAAGGAAGCAATTTTGTTTTTTAAGATCCAGCAAAAAAAAGTTTGTTTTTTCGTTCAAAAATTCATAACTTGGGAACTACAAAAGCAATTTTAATTTTTAAAAAGTTTGCTTCTGTAACCTGCATATCAGCAGCAGAATTTTTTTTATATCATTAGGTACTACTCAAAAAATAAACGGAGTTATGATTTGAAATTTTTTTTCCATCAATAATTACCGAGAAAAAGGGAGTGGCCAACTTAGCCCGGACACCCTGTATATTAATCATTAGAGTAGTAGATTCTGTAGTTTTGGTTAGATTAGATATGATGACTGAAAGACGGTTCTGAATGAACCGTGATAAAAAACATTCCACAGATATTTAGAAATAAAGTTCAAATTCTTTTTAAAAAAAAAAAAAAGAAGAAAAAAGCGTGATCACATCTATTTCGCTGTCATTGGGCATAATGGTGCTGATTACAAGTAGGAAGTAATAAAGTAGCAGAATTCACACAATATTTAACGACAATAACAGGTATGTTTGTAACCAAATCTTAACACGGAACTTCCATGTTTCAAGTTTTAAATATTTAACTACTGATCCATATAGAAAAGGAAGCATTCTATAATGCTTATCTCAGATAAATACATATTTAAGCTGCAGTGCATTCGGGCAACTATTCCATTGAAATTTTCGTGTCGGATCCCCCGGGAATACCCAAACAGATAGGAAATTTGAAGTTATTGTTTCGTTTTTGAATTCTCAAAATCTGCATAATAAATGCTTTACATATAAAATCAGCAAATTATAATGACGTTTGCTGCTATTAGGGTAACTCGGATACTTAATGGTGCTGTGGTTTCCTAATACATTTTTCATAATTACGATCGCTCATAAAAGTACTGTATATTTCTCGTGATAATTTTTCTAAATTTTTGCTCGTTTTCATGGAAGGCCTATCAAAGATACTTACCTGCTTACTCTTTGGTTCCGGAGGGATCCAAACACGTGTGTCCTTCCCCTGTTGTTGTTTTTTTTTATTTTCATCAACTTTTTTCCAAAGACTAGCGATCTTAGATGTTGCATCTTTTTTAATTGGTGGTGCACTATTTAGGCTAGAATTAGAATGCCATCTGGTGCTCGCTTGATCTGAGCAAGCTGATTTCAAGCTCTGATTACTTACGGAAGTACGTACACCATAGCCGGGTTTTGTAGGCAGACTGGCAGCTCGACCTCTTCCGCTACCGATTCCACTGCTACTGCTGTTATTCGCCGCACTTTTATTGCCAGCTGGAATATATAAGAAATTTTTAAAAAGATATAATTATTAGTTTCATACCCGAAGTATCAAGTTATGTCGGATTCTATGACGAGCTAGAAAAGGTAATCTATGATGGGACATTCAGGAGAAGGCATCATTTTAACCGGTTTCAGGCGCTTGCTATAAACATTTTTTTTTTTTTTTCAACTTTACTTAACTTCTGGGATTTTATACCATCGTAGCATGCATATTTCTCTGATGTTTCTGTTGGTTTCGGATTTTCATCCATATCAGAGCTCGTGTCCAGAGTTGACTTCAACTTAATGTTCGCAAAGGAAAAAATACTAATGACATTTTGAGAATTGCATTTTGATAATTAAGTTGATTGAGTATCTGATTATTTTGGGAGGTCAAAATAATAGAATAGAATTTGAGGCTCGAAGGATACCTTTAAAGGAATAAGTTGGAGCCGTAGTGAGCTTGTAAAGAAGGCTTACATGGGCAACTAGAGGATGTTGCAGAATGGAATCTAGATCAACCTTAGTGAAACTGGATTCAGTCTGGGGTCATGTCGTTTTGGCATACTCTACTAAATAAATGTTATTGTTAATCCGCTTTGTTACATATTAATAATAATTTAAAATAAAATCAATGACATGATTCTAATAGCAAATAAAAGTAATTTATTTCTAGTAAATTTAAAGAAACTTACACAAAGGTGCTTTCTTGGCTGGTGAAGCAATTTTCTTTATTGGAACGGGTATACTGGAGGTAGGTTCTTCTTTAGTAAAGGTACCCTGTCTTTGTAAATTCCCACTTTTTTTCTTAGCACTTGCAGCTGCAGACGCGGAAGCGCTGGTCTTCACAGGGCTGCGTACAACTGGTATAGAACTACGGCCTCCGCCGGCTGCTCCACCTCCTCGAATACTCTTCACCTTAAATGTGATATGTAAATTCTTATTAAAACCAATACTTATTAAAAAAACAAGTTAATGACGAAAAAGTTGAAGTTGAAAATGAATCTTCTGACCAAAAGAAACAAAAATGAAAATTTTATTTAAGATATAGTAAAATCAAAATGATCTCACTCACCTCAGGAGGTTTGGTAACAATCGGTCTTGGCGGTGAAGTATCTTCTACTTCACTGCTAGTGGTAACTTCAGGAGATAACTCAGCTATAGGTACACTTTCATTACTTTCCATGCTTGAAAGTCTATGCAGAAGATAAAAATAATTATTGAAAGCATCTGTTTAAAAAAAAAAAAAAACTACCTACTGATGGGAAAAAAAAAGACTTCATACCTTTCAACAGCAGGTGGAGCAGGAGCATCATGAATAGTCCTAGTTCTGAATCTGTCGCGATCTGCTTGCCTTCTTTGTTTTGGTGTTAATTTCTCTTTCGCCCCCGCTTTAGCATTCTTTAAATCGTTTTCTACATTTTCATCACTTTCATTAACTTCTTTTTCATTACTTCTTTTATCTGATTTGATTACATATGTATTGTATCTGTATCAAGAAATATATTACTTTTTTTTGGCAACTTAAGTGAATATTAGAGATTTTAATAGGCTTTACTTTAGAACGCACAGAAAAGGGGATTCGCGTAATCTTGGAACTTGTAATTCAACCCTGCTTTAAAAAAAAATAAACGCAGAATCTGTAAGCTACTAAAAAGTAGAAAAGTAATTTTAGTACTGAAAAAGAATTCATACAGTCTGGGATAAAATGAAAGACACACCTCCATTAGCGTCGTTTTTATTTTTCAGAATTTTTCATTTTAACGAGTACTTTCATAATTTATTACCTTGTTTATTGCCTTTTATTTGTATACTTCGGATAGGGAAAAGCTTACAGTTATGTTCTCAAATATTTGTGAACAACAAATATTTACCTGGGACAAAATGATACCTTGTAAACTGGAAATAACTTTGCTAAACTAATCACATCTCGCAATACAGGTTGGTATACTAATTTGTTGGACATTCTTATTATTCAAAATTTAAATCGTTAACTAATTATACAATTATATATAAAACTTATAAATTATATTTCATTGTAAAAGAAATTGTGAACAATAGTCTTCCCATGATGACACCAAAGTGTGAAAAGTCGGGAATAATGTAATTCACACCAAGATAAATATAATAATAAAGGCTATTAAGAGGTTCATAAATTTATAACCCTTAAACAATTTAAATTTAATTTACTTAATAGGACCCGATACATAGACTAGTATCTAGCGCTCTCGCCTTTGATGCAAGATATCAGAGTTCGATTTCCTGAGAGTGACCAACATCATACGAAAAAGTGTGGAATAATAACTAGTGGCGAAAAACTGAAGGTCCGATCATATGTTCCCAAACAAAATCGGTACGCTCGGCTCGTCATAGGCTGTTGCCCAAAGGTTTTTATTTTGTTCATATTACAAATTAAAGATGATAATTTTAGATCATATATGATTCCAAGAAACATATTTGGAGGAATTGGGAGTATAGTGAACAATGGCTTCCATCTGACGTGCCAATTCATATAGAGTTCCACCACTCTTATTGTTCAACTGTGTAAAATTCCAATATTAAAGAACATTTAATTGTGATTTCAGACAAGCATAAGTTCGTTGAACGTTTTAATCCAAATTTCAAATTACTGTACATGAACCCCTGAACACGATAAATTGCGTATTCGCTTAAAAGCGGATCTAGTCTTAAATAGAACGAATTTAAGTCTTAGAATTCAAGAAATTTGGCCTAACCTCAATTAACTACATATAAAAACTATTTTGGACGTTTATTAATAAAATGAATAGCTTTACCTGAATTTTCCCAGTTCTCTTCGCTGTTTAGCTGTAATTCTCCGCTGTTGTGGAGGTGTTGCTGCTTCAAGAGTTACATCGTCAACATTATCAGCTATTTCAGAACTAAGACTAGCTACACTCATTATGCTGTTGTCCAACTCGGGTAGATCATCCATTTCAGTAGGTGGCTTAATATTTTCCAAAAAGCTAGCCTCCTTTATCGTATGAGTACCATTCATTAATAGTATACTTGGTTTCTTCTCAGCTGTCGATGGAGTATTATTGTCCATACTGCAACTCAATGATAATATGCTGTCCATTGCTGAGGGAGGTTGAATGTTTTCTAAATCACCCAACAAGCTATCACAGTCTAAAACGCTATCTTCGCCCATCAATTTGAATTCTCTTTTCTGTTTATTATCAGCAACAGCAACAGGTGGGCTGTCATTGACTGATAAGCTGCATGAAAGTGATAATATGGAAGCCATATTGGAAGGTGGTTGTACTTGATCGATCCCCATAAAACTGTTTTCCATATCTAAATGTGATATAAGTGCAACTTTGCCAGATTCAAGTTTTATTACTCTTGATTCATTCAATGTGTTTTCATCTAGTGTTCTAGCACTATCCTCACCTTCGTCATCACTTTCATAAGCCTTTATAACTGGAGCTGTTAGACTTATACTGGGAAACGACATATCACTGGGAGTTTCTTCTGCCCATGTGTCTGAACTCTCTTTCATTTTACTGTTTCCACCACCAGCTAAATTTTGAACATAAATTATTAACTCTAAAAATTCAAACGCCTCTATAATCATTTAACAGCAATAGACAATTCCTTTTAAGGTTTTGATCTATTATTAAATTGAAACAACTTAAAGAAACTGTCGTACAGCTTAAAAACAAAATAAATATAAAAAAACAAATATTACGAGCTGGCATGCCGGACGAAATAACTTGCATGAGCAAGGCTTGATCTTCTTGATCTGCCAAAGTCACTTCATCAGCTGATGTACCAGAAAGTACAGTTTCCGCTTCACCTTCATCTACAGATACTTAATTTAAAAGAGTATTTTATTAATGTTGGTGTTTAATTGGTATAAGTAAAAGAAAAATGTAATAAGATGCGATTTCTTTACCTTCTGGTTCTAATGAACTAAGTGGAGAAGGATTTTCAGCCGCTGGTGGAGTTGGAATTCCAGTTCTAATTAAAAAAAATAAATTATATAAATGTAAAATTTTAGTTAACTTTATTTAAAAACATTTGTTTATATTAGCAATAAACCTTTCTGGTTTAGAATTGATGGTAAGATCGGAAAGCGAAGAGCGATTTGAAAAATTTCCAGGACTTCCTTCTGTTGCGTAAACCGAGACTTCATCTTCTGCAACTAACTGCCTCATCCTAAAAATTGAAGTACATAATAAAATAGAATTGAGACTCTTGAATCTACATGAAATTGTATTGAATAGAGTTGACCAAACAGCTTACGCAACGTAATCCCATTGTGTGACACCTATTTGAATTAAGAAGTACATTCCCTTATACTTACAGGGTTATGGAGATTAAGACAGTCAACTAAAGTTGTCTTCCGTAAAGTATATGCTTTGCAGGAGTTTTCTTAGCCTGAGATGGCAAGTAGTAGACATAAAATCATCTAATTGCCTCAATAATCTACACCCTTAGAAGTCGTAAAAGGGCTACTACGGATGAAAGGGCCTATAATACCGCTCATGTGTGAGGCAATCCATTGCCGACTTGTTGCTTTTATGTATAAAATGTATAGATCCCTAACTTCCCAGGAACAGACAGATCCCATTATTCGTAACTTACTCTGCCTAAAATATGGGACTAACTTAACTTGGACTTTACATTCTATTTAAATCGCAACGAATTTTGCTTTATAGCCTCTGCTCTTACATATATCTGTATCTAATAGCTGTTTACTTACACTCTACTATTCATGTATAATAAATAAAAAAGTAACCTACCAAAAAGTCATTTTTATCCCTTATGTGTTACCACTATCAGATCTGACACGCCTGAAAGCTCATTTATTTCGACATTAAAAAATTTTAATCGCTTTCCAATGTCTTTCTCTTCGAAATACCTCAACTTTTTCGATATTTAATATACATAATTTGTCTATAAATAATAAATTGATCAAACAATCGAGGAGTGCAATGAGGAAGACTTTTCTTTATTTTAGTTGATTTATTTCTACTAAATGACTTAATGAATATATAAAGATTCAAAATGAATTTTTTTTGTAATTACCTGGAGGTAGGAATTGAGACCGGCCTAGGTTTAACCACAGATACTTTGACTCCTGGAACTACCGTTTGAACCTTATTTACTTTCTTTGGCAGATTTTGGCCTCCACCCTAGAACAGATATTTAAATTCAAATGTCATAAAATTTAATTCTTTTAAAAAAGGAGAGTAATGATAAAAAAAAAAAAAAAACTACGAAGCACGCAAGATATACTAACCATCTCTATATAACCATATTTGAGAGTAAATATTAATAATGAAACAACAATAAGTGGTCAGAACCCAACTAAACAGCACAATAAAGAATATTAGTAAACGAAAGAAGAAGAGAAAATAAAAATGGAATGCCACTCAAAGGAAGAGCCAAAAATCACTGATGTACCATTCTAGAAGAATCCAATATTTTTTATTTGTTACTACAGTAAGTGAGAGAGATAGAGAAAGAGAGAATGAATCTATTTAAATTCCAGGCGAATACAAAACCAATTTATAATAGTAGAAAATTAACCTGTGGCTGTGGCATGCCGGATTGTATGCATTCAGCTAAAATATTCTCATGGTCAGAAGACGCATCCGACAAAGCACAAGAAAGCTCACTATGTGATGTGGCATGACTTAAACTGGCAGGTGTATCTTCTGTACAGAACTGGACAGGGGTTTCCTCAATCTAACATTTAATAATATCTTCATCACATAAAAATATGACTTTATTTTGTTTTTGTTTTTTTTTTTCTTAAATAATTTCTTTTTTATGGAAAAGTTTGATATTTTTCTTTATATAAATATCTGTGTCATACATACATGTTGAGTTGGCCTAGGTACTGAAGTTTTCACTGGTATGCCTCTAGCTCTGGGTATCCTACTACCATTACTTGCTGATGATGTAACTTGCGCACCTAATACTTCTCCTCTAGATTCAACTCGATCCCTAAAGATTTGGCAAAATATATATATATACATATAAATATAACTGCAAAATAACATCACTGGAATTAAGTGCTTATGGTAAATTTTTATCGAAATCTAACAATAAGCAATATACTGTTGTATAATTATAAATAATATATGATGTTGTATTCAGCAATATTTTATCCAGAGTTAAATATGAATATATTCCAACTATATACATTATTCTTATTAATTTATAATTTCCCAGGAATAACACCAAAGTCTTGCAATGTTGATATTAATTGTAAAAATGGCGCATCCTAATATACAATGCTATTTAGCCTGGATTAAACAAGCAAAACAGAGTTTATTATTGCAAAACAACTCTTAAAAAAAAAACTTACTGAACAATACTGGAACAAAATTCTATTTGATTTTTAACAATATTCTCTTTATTAGTAATTAATTTAGAAAAAGTAATAATCGATATAACAAAAATCAATGCAATTAATAGGACATAAATCATAGTAATATAATGGATCTATTTCTTACAACCGAGAAAATCTAATGCACTTTTATTATTATATGTCCATATACTGTGTAAAATAATTGGGTTGGTAAGATCATATAAGGCTTCTTCTTAACAACACTGTATAATTCCATTTGAAACTTTTTGCTTACTATTAAAGAAGAGGTTATTGCAATCGTATTAAGTTTTCGGCGGATATACATGTTTTGAGGTCCACTGTATAACGATAAAAATGTTTTTAATCAAAAGGTCTATGTAAGAGTGTATTTTATCAAATACCCCTCCCCAAAAAATCGCAGGGAACTCAAATTTTATATTCCATTTAGGTACTATCATCACATCAGGCCGAAACATTCTATTTCATTTAGGAAACAACATTTGGTTTCAGAAAAAATCCGTCGCCCAAAAGTCCTGCGCTCTTGTTTCACCAGTTTTTCGCGAATTTCACAAAAATGGCTGCAACGACTTTTTTCCTAAATTTTACATATAATCTACACACTAAAAGGCCCAATCACATCAAAAGGCCCCAGACAAAAATTATTTTTGGAGTTTGATGGCACAATAATTAATGTTAAAATTACAATGAGATGTTTGTACGGCAATGGCCAGAGGAGTTTTTAAAGAAAAACCATTCTTTGTTGCTCTAAGTTTCGGAGACCATTGGTGCCCTTCTTCTGAAGCTCTGTAAAAATCTGTAAAGGTATCTTTATCTGTCGTATTTTATCTCATTTTTTTAATATCATTTTATTTAATTTATTGTCACTTCTGTTTTATAATTGCTTCTGGTAATATTTCTTTAATTTAAATTTTTCTTTTCTTTTTTTTTTGTTCTAAATCTATGCACATTTCATAACTAATATACTGTACGATAATGTATTTTCTCCAATAAATGTTTACAGAGCTCCTGAAGAAGGGCACCAATGGTATCCGAAACATAGAGCAACAAAGAATTATTTTTCTTTAAAAACTCCTCTGGCCATCAAGTTTTCATCTCAAAAATCTCATTGTAATTTTAAGGCCTGACGATTTGAATACCATTTTAATGTTAAAATTCTTCCATACGCGGATATGATTTGGTACTTTTTACCACAGATACTCACATTGCTATGTAATAATAAACCAACTGGAAGAATATACAATTTAGATGGAATTTAAGAATAAATTTAAATAAATCTAAGATGATAATCGTTTTTAGGTACATATGTAGGCCAAAGTAGAGAAGAAAAGTGATATTTCACAAAAAAGAAAATAAAGTTGGTAAAAAACTACAAATAATCTCGGTGTGACACTGTCGTCCAACAATAAAGAAAATAAAACATTTCAACGAAAGATCAGGCCACGCTAAGTATGCCATAAATGCATTTAATAAAGTTATACTTAACAAATCTATTTCCCTTTTTTTTCAAAATTAAAAATATCTGAACAGTTGCAAGATCTATAATCTGCTCAAATCTAGCGTTACAAGTTATATATATATATATATGGTACGATTTGAATATATAAAAGAGTGTATATATATATATATAAAAATATAAATATATAAATAAATAAAAGAGTGTTGAAATTTTTTTGAGATTATTGATTAAAAAATCCTACAACCTACCCAAATCTAAACCAGATTTTTATTGCATATTTGGGGACTATTATATTATTAAACTGGGTGCCTATTGGTCTGGGACCTAAGCCTATGTGGCTTTTATCCCCCCATTCCCTCCCCCCCAAAATCATCTGCCTAATTAATATCCCCCGGTAATCTACCGGTTTGTCTACAATATCCTAAAATATCTTTCAGCTCCAACCCTCCCAGGCAATCCCGCGAGAGTGATGCCCTCCCAAATACACGAAATCTAGTACCAGCGAAACGGGGACACTGACATAAATAGTGACGGTTTCTGACATGTGGGACTAAACGTCCTCCCTATATTATGCAAATGACTGCCACCAAGGTCCTCAGTCCCATCCTATTAAGAAACAGGAAGTAGTCTGAAACACCCTGCTTAGTTCCTTTGATAAATGATAAGTCTTTTAGCCTGGAGGTACCCCTGCGTGTCCTCCCATTATTTCTCCAAAACTCTCATCTCCCAAAGTTTGATCTGCTTATCCTCTTAGTGACAGCCCGGGCTAGCTCGGGAGCACAAAAAGGTAAGGGAGGATCCCTCCCTATCCAGCCGATCAGCCCTCTCATTGCCCTCTATTCCCGCATGTCCGGGTCGAGCTGCACTTTGCCCCTTCGAGCTAAGGTATTAACCCTCCTCCTACATTCTCCCACCAATTTCGAACTTCAACACGGCTTACTCAAAGCCGCACCTCTTTAATTTCTCCCTGCCACTCTCCCGCAAGGCAGCAGCATTCAATAATGCTAATGAACTCAGACTGAAAGACAGTGACCATACCACCCAAGGTCACAGATCCCCCAGTCTAACCTCTGCACCCATGCTCCCGCTCCTGACAGACCGGTTTTCTTCTGTCTAGAGCCATCCGAATAGCAGCAAATAATGCCGTTACCCCCTCAATTAGCCTTGTAAGAGTATTCTCTCCTAAACAGCTGATGCTAATCTCATACTCCCTCTCAAATCTCCATTACTAGCTCGTCTCGTCAATTTTGGAGAGCAGAAATTGGTTCACCTGCCAAATCTTATCCTCAATCCTCGTTTAATCCCCCCGAAAGGTTCTTAGCCATTCTCCCTTACATTTCATTCTAAGGTAACCCTTCACAACCACATACTGAAGGGGAGTTAGCTCCAACATCTACAGTGTCGGTGTCGTATATATTTAGAGCCTAACCTGATTTCCTTGTACATTCCACAATTTGAAGCTATATTTAAATTATAGTCATAGATCTCTAAATCTTTTCTATATCTGGAAACTGTTTGGTTTAAAGAGTGGGAGAGTTTATATTGTAAATATAATTTTAATGTTAATGACTGCCTTAATGGTAGAGTCAACAGTACTGATATATTGAACAAAATTAAAAAAGATGTAATAAATATGTATAAAATTGAATGTAACAATAGCCGACACCGTAAACTATATAGACAGCTAACACCAGGTAATAAATTTATTTAACCGTGAATTAGATGCAGACTTGATTGGCTGGTCAAGAAAATTGAGAGGGGGAATTATTAGCACTAAATAAATATTGTTTTAACACTACAGATAATACTATATTCTATATGTAGAATGAAATGAATGTAGAACATGACACGTACCATTCAGTGCAGCCTGTCGTCCGCCTTTTTTTAGGTTTACATTTTTTTTTGAAATATAATTTTGATTTGAATAGTTATTAGAAATATTGTAATTAAAATATTTTTCAGTTAATTTATTATGGCTAAGTCTGCTTGGAACGCCAGGTGTAATTTGATAAACGAGGTCGGTCATCATGATATTTAAATTATTTCTTTAGAATTGAATTTGATTATGTTATTTTATGTTTCTTTTTTTGTTTTCCTTTTTTGTTTTCTGCTTCTAATTACAATAACATTAAAAATCTTCTATTGTATTTTATATCACACAATATGAAATTATTATTGTGATTATGATTTTTATTTTATTTTATTGTTATATTCTCTTCTCTTAATATCATTTCTTAAAATTATTATTTGAAAGGAACTCTGTTTCATTTTTAAATTCATTTCATATTTTGCATATTTAAATAAAAGCTACTACTATTACATCCCTATCACCTATATTTAAGATATGATAAAGGCTAATAAAACGTTTAGTAAAATTCCAAACTATTAGAAAACTTGTCAATTAGAAAATCCTAATAAAAGCAAAAGAGAAAATAGGTGAGTATTCTTTCTAATTAATTTTTGTAATTATATTTTACGATATCAAAATAATTTACCTGTTGCTGCTTTGCATTCCTATACTGATACAATCAGCAAGTACATGCTCATCTTCTTCTTCAGATACTGCTGATAATTCCAATTCTTTTCTTTCACAAGCTGTATCCTATAAGAGGTATTATTGAAAATATATATTAGACTTCTTTGAGTAAGAAACACTAGTAATTAAGAAGTAAATAAAAGTAAAAATTTACGGCAATAATAAGTTTAGATTCTTAAATTAAAAGACTTACATGAACATCATCATCAAACGTGAGATCACTAAGACTAGTAGCTGTTGAAAATTGAGCTGGAGTACTTTCTTCTTTAAAAGCGACCACTGTGTCATCAAATACTCCAGCACTAACTGCCTTCTCCCTTTCAACTGGGGCTTTTTATAGAACCAAATTCTAAATTTGAATATCTTACAAGATATGAGAAAATTTGAGCATCAAATAAAATGATAGAAATACCTGGTAGAGGCGGTGGTGCTTTGACCTTAGGACTGGGTGGAACAGTTTGGGTTGGTGAATCTGGTACTTCACTTGGTGACATCACTCCACTTGTTATTCGACTGAATTTTAAACAGGATAATTTAAAAAATATATATACTACAATTAATATTACTGTAATAAGAATCGGAATATTATATTACAAAAATAAAGTTAAAAGTCGGGAATAGCGCACTAAATGTCTTTTTTGTAACCTATAGCCATCACATCACATTTTATACTTAATACTTATTCCGTTTTTAAAAATAGCATAAAAAGCATATTGTTATATATTTGTTAAGTGGGAGCTTACCACCCCCCCACGACCCTGCGGATCTTATCCGCCCCTCCCCCAGTACCGCACTGAAGGGCGTTCGAGAAATAAAAAAAAATAACTCCACGTCAGTCCAGTCCAACTCGTACACGCTCGGATCACTGTTCTGTTTAGATTCGATTACTTTTCTAAATAGATTATACAATTGTAAGATTATTTACTTGATGAAGGCACTTTGCTTTGGCAAACTCCATAATGTTGTGGAAAAAATGTACACATTTATTGTGAAAAAATTTCATCATTCCGATTCGGATAAATATAGAAAGGTAACTATGGGGAGGGGGGTATTCTCGACTTTTGCGAAACTAAATTTTAAACGTACCTGAATTCGCTGACTACTGATGACTGGCAATCATCATGAGGTTCACAGCTACTTAATGATCCAAGTGAGCTGCATCGGGAAAACATAAGTGGTGTCTCAAGATTTACACCCTTCCCTATATTTAAATAAATAAATAAATAAGTGTTTAATAGTGATATGTCACATTCCCATACAAAAATTGAAAGGGATCACAAATAAAATATGAGGTTTTCACTGCTGTTATTAGAAATCTTAAATTGTGACACTTTGGAAGCAAGAAAACTAAAAAAAAAACTACCAAAAAATGCTTAAATTACATATTCAGTTGAGTCTCCAAAAATGCCCTATCCGGACATTTCGAGCAAAAGAAAGAACTAATTATGTGTATTGAATTGCAGAAGAATGGGAGAGAAGCATGAAGCTTACCCTGTTTGCGAAAGTTCTGGAAAGAAAAGGGCAATCTTGTTGTATACACGTAGAAAGTTTACAAATTACATAACAAAAAACTGTAGATTACACTTTAAAAACTTGATAAACTGATAATTTTATATAATTTAAACAAGTTTTTATGAAAATGCCATTTCAGTTTTGTAAATTTTATTAAATATGGTAATTTATACTAAGTACCACGCGAAAATCTTAAAAACAAAACAGCTCATACCACTTAGATAGATGGATAGATTCTAACGGGGGAATTGGCTCTTCAGCCTACGCCACCGCGACACCCCAAGGATCTATTGTGGCACCCCACGAGTTGGAGACCCTCCCCCCAATCCTGTCCTTAACCGGACTGTGGAATGGGGGGGCTCCCAGGCGGTCAATCAGAGCACCCTCTCGAGTTCTGCTTGCCTTAAAAGACTTAATAGGTCCGAGAGAGGGCCCTGGCTGAGGCTTGTCAGCACCAGCTTCTCTTTACCAAAGAGGCGGTACCTTAGCCAAACCAGCCCCTCGCACTGACATACCACATGCAGTACCGTCTCCTCTTCCTCCTGACAAAAACCTACACAGGCTATCCGTTGCCAGGCCTATGCGATGCATGTGCTTATTTAATCTACAATGGCCAGTGAGAACGCCAACTGCTATCCTTATGGCCACCCGGCGCTCATACCACTTACATATCTTCTCAACCAACCTATCGATTTTATAACTCGTATCGATAGATTTAGGAAATGGAACTTTCCTCAAATATTTTTACCGATCGAAGTAACATATATGTTACAGATAGATGGATAAATTACTGTATTTTAAAGCAACAGGGGGTTCTGTTTTGTTAGTTACATTATAGCACTTATAAAAATTATAGCAATAAAAATAAAATAAAATAATAAGAGCATAATAGTTGTTCTTTCAATTATTACACAAATAATATTCAATTATGATAAATAAATATGAGGACATATATGTAGAGCTTTCAAAATTACAAATATGGCCCAGTGTACCTTTTGCAAAAGTTTCAAGTAAATGGTATGGACTGACTAGTAAAGAGCTTACTAAACTATACACTTTTATTAATCTGGAAGATTTTACCTGAATCCAGTTTACTGGGTGTCGCTTCAGCAGAATTTACAATAGTTTCAGTTGGCTTTTCCGCAACTTCTTCGCACTGAAAAGATAACAAAATTCATATTTAAATATAGAAGAGATTGAAAAAATACATTTTCTAATGAAAAGATTAAAGAGAAGGGGAAGTTTCATAGCGATTCAAAGTAAACGTGACCCAAAATGATCTATTGTGAATTACCCCCTTTAAACTCATATGCATGTCAGGTTTTCACAAACTAGCCCCAGAGCCGCCTAAGTTATTTCCACATAACTCTTAGCTGCAGCCCGCCAATTGGGCAAATCTTGCTGTTATCATGCCCTTGCAGTAACAGAAGTCAAATTAGTGTCTCGTCCTTAGTCAAGCAAGAAATTATTCTTCAAGTCTTCCGTGAGTTTTTGTGAGGGTCTCCTAATGAGAAAAAATTATTCCTTCGATTGCCTTAGGCCAGTGCCTCCATGAAGTCCGCTGATTTGCTGCTAGTCAGGCCCTAAAATCTTATTTTGTAACGCTCGCCACAAGCAGTAGAATTTTTCCGAATCCATAAAAGTTCTATTTCAATCTTCTCGGTCGGTCAATGTGCCCGATTTCTTACTGGTGTCCATAAATCCTGCATGCACTAGCTTCAGATTAGAATGAGATTGTTAGAACTGCCCACCTCGCTAAGAGATTGCATACAATCCCACAACAACTTAAAGTTAATATGGTAACCACTGATGGCTGTAATTATAGCCTGGTTATTGGAGGGTAAAGATTCTGTCTTTGCGACATCTTCCATCCTAAGTCTACCCAACAGTAATTTTAGGTTTACGGTTATAATTCCCTGCTCTGACTATACTTATACAGTAATCAGTAGATAGAATCATCAGGTAAAAGTGATTCTCAGATCTTTTCTATGGATGAGTACCTTCAATCGTGGGCGTGTCTAGAATCAAATCCGACATTACATTATCATACATCGTTTGATAAGGAGATGAATTCGCTTAGAAAAAGGAGCACTGTTTCAGCCTTAGAGCAAGCTTCCTAGTCTCATTTTGAAAGTAGACGTGTAGTGGTAGCAGGCCATCTAGATCAGGAATTCTGACGTGACTAAAAATGTTGGTGATTGAAAAATCGAAGCAATGAAAGCCATCCTCCACAGCTTACATTATTAGAAGACATCCACACTAAAATCCACTGCAGCGATGTTAAGCAACTCTCCTCTGAAGACAGTCTCAGCCCACTCTAGCCGCCAGTGAAGACCCGTCCAAAGAAGACAAATTATCCTATGCCTCAATTGAACCCCAATTTTCTAGTTAATCAGTTAATAAAGTTCAATTCGTTATAAATGAAGTATTCTCACTTTATTAATTGATGCATTACTGGAATCAGGTAACTGTTCTGTTTGCTCTTCCTCATTATATCTTAAACTGTAATCAGTCAATTGATCTAAATCAGTTTCTGCATAATCTCCTTCAGGAACTACAGCCTCTTTAAAGCATGAAGTATATGTCTAAAACAAACACAAGATTATAAGAGAATCCCTATTTAGCTAATAAAAAATACTTCATAACGAACAAATAAAACTACCTTCTGTTCAGAACCATCTGCTTCCTTAAACTTAATACTATAGTTAACTGCATCATTATCCGCATCATTTCCTTTTGTTTCACCTTCGCAATACCTGTTTGGATTAGAAAGTAAATATTTATCAGTACATGTAAATCTAAAAGAAATATAACATTTAAAACAAGTTTTTAAATAGTACAACAAATTAAAAATATACTAACTTAAGACTATAATTAACTGGTTGTTCTGTGGCTTCTTCTAATGTCATCTGTTGCACTGAATGATTGATTTGATCACAATCATCCTTGTTTACCTAAATAAAACAATTAGTGCAGGATTCAATGAGCAACTAATAACATGAATAAAACTAAAAAAAATTACATTCATCACTCAGACCAAAATCATTTAACTCTGTTTTCGTCGTTTCTTCCAATTTACCTTAAAAATTCAATAATTATTCAATGACTGTCCATGATTCAAAAGACTGAAAATATCACATTTTTAACAATTTTTTGCAAACTGTTCTGTATGTTTAACTTACATCAATCATCTCTTCTCCTATTTCTATAAAGTGATTATGTGGACTAAAGAAATTATTAAAAATATTTTTTATTACGACTAATAATCGAGCCATTTTTTTATACACTTTTAAAATAGATATTATCTTATTTATAGAAAAACTTATTGATTAACTTCCCATTATTTGCGGTTAACAGTAAACATAATAATTAACCTTTAAAGAAATAAACAAATGAGACTAATTGAAATTAAATTTGTCCTAATTACTTCTAATAACCTTCCTATATGAAAAAAATATCAAGATACTCTAAAACACATGTTTTTTTAAAATAGGTATTTACCTGTCATTGATCTAGTTTGTATTATATTAAAAACTTCTACAAAGGACGGTCTATGCGCCAGATAAGTGGTTTTATAAAAAAAATGAAAACATTTTACGAAATAAACCAGTAAAAATGATTTTTTTTTTTTAAGGAGGTATGCACTGAGTCCTGAAAGATCTATTGTGCTCCCCGGAGCCTTCTCAGTGCATTGCCATCCTCTGAGCAGCGTTCCCTAGCTACAAACAACAATGCTCATCACCGGACAGTGAGCTGTAGGGGCTCCCACAGGAAGAGAAAATCTAAAGGCAGCATGCTGGATTCGAACCCGAGACCTAACTCCGCGTTGCCAGTTCAGCGCGTTATTGCCAGTCCAGAGCGTTACCACTGAGCTAACCCTTTTCCCAGTTCCCTTAATTACCATCGTATGGGGAACCATTCATTGTACTGAAATGTCATTATACATCTCAAGATTTATATCTTCTTCTTTTTTTATACCTTCCATTATTTTGAATTAGCCCTTCAGAGCAAATCCTGATATTGAGGTTACACCAGAATAAATAAAAATAATAGATCTCAATATGTACAAAAAGGAAATCCTTCAAGTCTTTTTCGAAAAAATAAGGAAATCGCAGATTTTGAAACAAACCTTCGTATGGGATGAGATGATGATACTCAAACATGACATCAAGTTTGGGCTTCTGCGATTTCTGATTTTTGGTGCGTTATTAATTGACATATTTTTCGAAAAGTAATTTTATTTAAAAATTTTAGCTCCCATTGATATACTCTAACCATTAAGTTGAAGATTGTATATGATGATATAAGATAATGTTTAACCCCCCTTAGAACAAAATTTATCAAAAAGATTTATCGAATATTTATTTATTTCTGCACAAGAAATACTCCATTGGCAAGAAGTTTGCCTTGTTTACTACTTTATGTATATATTAGCAAATAAAAATAAACTATTACAAATAAACAATAAAAGCGAAATGATAAAACCAAGAAACCAGAACAGGTATCTTCTAAATTTCTGAAAGGACAAAACTTCTTATTTTAACTGACTGATTACAGAAGTTATAGATATTGTTTATTTATTGAGTAACAGATTGTCTGGCGATTTTAAATCACATAACAAACAAACGTTATTGGAATCAAAGTTATAAACAGAATTATTCATATATATAATAGCGCCTAGCAAGATGTATCGAATAAATTATGTTAAGCACAAGACTGATATAATCTAAATACTTTAGAGCTCTCTTCTGTGCCTTTCCCTTTCCTAATAGAAAGCTCAAATGTATCACTGTCTCATCGGATCAGCAATATTCTTATCCCAATCGCGTTGCACTGATTTTCCGAATTGAATTCAAATATTTTCCAGGAGTTTCGACGATGTTCTATATATTATTAAAGCGAAGTCGAGCTTTTCCTTAACATAGAATATTTCCTTATGTCTTATTGCTATAAAATATAATGTGCATTATAAATATTTAAATCAAAGATGGTTAAAATTAATATGGAAAATGTTAGTTCATCTGTATGCAGTTCATATCTCATTTCAATTTTATTTTTAATACTGAATTTAACTAACCTGAGTTGTTGCTACATCTCTATCAGCTTCCCAAGTTGGGCATGGTTCAATGTTATCACAGGTTTCAGCAAGTGAACTATTCAGTTCTGCTTCTAAAGCGCGTCTCTTACGTACAAGCAATGTTGCTCCTCCTATAAAGAATTGAAGAATTTTCAGAAATGGCCGCAACAGTTTTAGAGATATGATACTCTAAATATAATTTACAAGTATTGTAAAATAATAAATGAATAACAAAAATGATGAAATACTTACCAGCTGGTGTTTGTTGTTGTTGCTGAGCTAATCTGACCGGAAGCAGATTCTTTAATGCTGCTGAAGCACCCATTGCAATCATACGATGTCTTGAATGTGCCAACGATGTAAGCATAGGTACAGCTCCTAAAGACACCAAAGCTCGTTGATCAACTCCACATCTAGCTGACAGATTCCAAAGCGTGCCACAAGCGTTGGAAACTACAGTTAGGCTGGCAGATTGTAATTGTCGAAGAAGAACTGCCAGACAGTTGTGTTCTCTCAAGACTTTCCTATGGAGATAAAAAAGTTAATTTTTTAATTTTTATATTTTTAATTAAATTATCTTATATTCATTATATATGGCAAAAAAAATTAACCTGTAATCTTCCCTCACTGCAATATGGCTTGAAATGTTTCTTAGTATACCACCTGCATTTTCCACTACAGCTAAGGTTTTCGAAGCAGATTGGTAATTTAACATTTCAACAAGATACTGCAGTGCACCTTCTACACCACATATGTCAACCTAAAAAGGAAAATATTGCTACAATAATCAAATGGCTAAAAAAAAAAAAAAAAAAAAATACAAGTTCATTAAAAATACAAACCTTATTGACATTACAATGCGCTGAAAGATTCCATAACGCAGAAAGAACAGATTTCAGTGTAGGTTCTCTTGTGGCAGACATAGCAGCTCTCATAAGTGCCGGTACAGAGCCGACTTCACGTAACGCTTGTTTACTTGTAGCATCAGCTCTCCAAGATAAGTTTCTCAATACGCTTGCAGTCACCTAAAGTTAACATATAAGATACACGTCTGAAGGCGTAATATAGAAATTTATTTATTCCGAATAAAAAAGATGAGAAAAATAGATGGAAGCGAGCAATATGAACTACATCTTCTGCGGCCGAAGTACCTATTACAATGCATCTACAATCGGTTTGATCGTTTAGTCTTTAGATATAGTTCAAACTTGCCAGCCTCTGCGACAATAGATTGAAGAAGTAGAAGCTTTGTTTTCATACACTTGTCGAGATATAAGGAAAGACAAGAACCTAACCTGTTCCTTCAATTAAGGGCTTATTATTGAGAGCAAATTCTAAAAGCAAGCTATAGTACTCCGTGCATTGATGGTGTTTCAATCGTATGAAAAAATATCTGAAGAAATTATGAAACAAACCTTAAGAAATAATAGTTAAATATGAATTTTAAGTAAGTTTCAATAAAGTAATTTCAAAAAAAAGAAAAGAAAGTGGAACACTCACATGATTTTGCCAAAGCTGCAATTCTCATCATTGCAACTCACAAAGTTACCGGTAAAAATGGAATTTTTTAAAAATTATTTAGTTGCCGCAACATTGTGAAAGTGGTAAATGTTTAATTTTACACTTCGGTTGACTTTTTTTTTTTTTTACGAAAACTTTTCATGTCAGATATTCTGGATATTAAATTTGAATTTGTGCGATCTTTTTTTTCTGAGTAAACAAAACACATTCCTTTCATTAAACACATTATTTTCTAATTTGGTTATCAACAAATAATTTTTAATTATCCTGGTGGAAAAAAAAACTCGAAAATTTTTTATGATTGCAATACTTTTTCTTAAGCCTAAGTAATGTAAAAGACAGAAGATAAATTCAATTTTTGTTTTTTTTGTCTCTTACTATTGAATGAGAAAGTACTGCGATTTTTGAAATTGTGTTTTTAACTGAAATATATTTATTTTGAAGCAACCTAGGTACGAAGAAAATGTGTTTAGCGAATGGTCCTGTGCATGCATGCGTATCTGTACGAAAAAATCGCGGGGAGCATAAACGTGGTATTCCATCGCATCTGACGAAGATTTCGATCAATATCGATCAACCGGAAACGCAACTTTACTCCACTTTTCGTATAGTTTATTTAACTCTATGATTTTTTTTAAACATCGCATTTAAGTAGCATATAAAGGGTAAAGAGACTAGTTAGACTAAGAAATATCTCAAACGTAGCTTACAATTTTCTTAAAACTTGGAAAGTTAATTGCATTAGATATAAATGTTTTATGCTATGGCAGATAAAATATCAGATAAATCTTTCACTTCCATTTGAAACATTTTTCGGGAAAAAATGATCTTAGGGTGTTCTGGGGAATCTTCGAGGTTAGATTTCAAATATGTGGAATACATGTAGCCTAGGCACTGTCGCCTAGTTCTGCATATAATTACATTCAAATACTACTGTCATGAGTGCAAATCAATGATGTATCCCCCTATCACTATATTTTTGTAAGGGGGCAACTTTGAGAAAATTTGTCAGTATTGTATTCTGAGTAGATTTTTCTTTTTTAATACAAATTTATTCATAATGTTATTCTTATTGACACAATTGATTTATGATTTAAAATGAGATAAAGTATAGATTTTATCTAGAACATTTTTGGAGAATATTATATGATTAATTAATTACCTGAGTAAGATCTTCGCTAGTAGATGAAAGCTGAGCAACCAAAGCTGTCATGAATGGTTTCATTGAACAAAGCAATGCTTTGTTATTTCCATCACCAAATGTCAAATTTGTAAGAGCCATACCAGCGTATCGTTTTAACGTGATGCAACAGTCTAGATTATAACCAGCTTCAACCTAATAAAGACAAATGCAATTATAAATTACTTTCAATTTAATTTTTTTTTAAAAAGTTATAAAATAAAGCACCACCTGAACAAGCCTAGCGACGACATACAGAGCACCAAGCTGACACATAGCAAGACGATGTTCTTCATCAAAGGATAATTTCATTAATGCAGCTATTGCAGGTCCAGGATGAGCTTCTTCTGCTCATTCAATAAAACATAAAATGTATGGAAAATTGATGTATAATAAATAAAATAAAAAATATTCATTTAGATAAGAAAAAGAGACAAGGCAGTCTATAAATGTAAAAAAGAAGTTTAACCTGTATGAGACTGAGGATCATCCTGCAGTAGATCTGTATAGGCAATAATCTGATCTAGAAGCCTGAGTACTCGTGCTTCTCTTCGGCCTCTTTTATCATCGCTATGACATAGTACCATGTTCCGAAGTGCCTGCGCTGCACGCTGTCTGACTACACTGCTCTCACCACTCGAATGAACCAATTGTACAAGCAGAGATAGACAACCTGAAGTAAAGTGAGCAATTAGCTGCAATATTACTTGCCAATTCATTGTGGGGGAGAGGGACACAAAAAAATGATATTTTTTTTATCAGATTGTTGTAAAATATCAAACATTATATCTGTCAAATCATTCATCTTTTGGTTGGCTCGAATGCTCTTCCAATATCAGGCTCTGGTTTATCAAGTTTATGTAAACATTGTAATGATAGATAAAGTGGATAATATTGAATGACTCCGAAACGATCGTTATCAAACGTCAAATATTGTCAAACATTGTCTGAATCTCTCATTTCACATCACAAGTACAGTGAACTAGAATATGTTTATAATGAATTAATTTTTATCTGATTCTCTGAGTAGTCTTCTTTAAAAGTAAATTGTAAAAATTTGCTTATAAATATTCCTATTTCTTCAAGACACCTTTAGATTTTATGCATCGCAGCAGGCACATTAATGTTCCTGACCGGGTTAGGATCTCGCCCAATAATCAGAGTAGGGCTATCAAATTGTGTAGAGAGTTGACTTCAACTTTGTTTCTGTCGCGCTCTACACTTGTTGATTTTGTTTAGACGGAAGCTGATTTTTCATGAACATTTCCTAATGCTTTAATATTCATAACCTACTCTCAACCTTAATAATCATGTACTTAAAACAAAGCTGGGCAATGAAGGTGTGGTAATCGCTACCCTGGAAATAAATAACAAAAAAATAAAACCTATACCTGATTGCCTCATAGCTTTGCAACTGTCTGGTGAACTGCTCATCGCCAATAAGGTAGAAGTCATTTCTGCTCGATCATGAGTACCAAGCATGCTAAGCAAGTTGTATACCATTTCCACTTTGGTGCCCAATTGTTCACTGCTATAACTGTAGCTGTAACTGAGGCCTCCATCGCACATACCCTTAAAAAATTAATTTTAAATAAAATATAAAATAAAATTTGTTGAAATAATTACTTTTAATTAGCAAAATTATTGCAATGCGTAAGTTCTATGAATAATATAAAATATTTTTCGCATATTTCAATTCTATGGAAATAATATTGGGACTAAAGAAATCATATGTTGTACATAACCTATATATTAAAACGAAAAAATGAAAGATTTTTCTGTTCAAAACTTCTAAAAATGAAAAACTGTAATGATTCATTGAAACATCATCAATGGGGTGCGCTGACAGTCACAATACTTGTTGTAAGTGTGCATGCAATTGAATTTTAATTCTCAGAATCTCCTCTCTCTCGTCTCCTAGAAGTGTCTTAATACCCCTCCACCAAAGAATTTATACAATCGCATTAAAACCGCACTTTCGGTATTGCAATTCCTTCTTCACTTGTTCTCACAGTCCTTGCACTTCAATCTAATCTTCAGTCACAGAAGCTTGATTACAAAAATGACGAAAACATTCAATCCAGATACACCCAAATAAACCTGAACACCAAAGCGATAACTCTTGTATTAATCTCCTTACATTAATCTCCTACCATATGGCCATGTGCCACACTGAAACTGAGACAAGAAACTTATCTGAAACCTCCATAGAAAAAAACTAACCAATTTTCCTATTGTAATGCATATCAGTTGTAATTATTGTAAAAGCAAGCGAAAAATATAAAATGTTCTCACACAATATTAGAAAAAAATAGCAGCACGATTTATTTTTTTTTTTTTATTAAATCAAAAATCTTACCGGTTTAGAGTTCACAGTTGCAGTACTATGGCACATGGTATTCTGTGGACCCAAGAGTTTAAGAGGCCGCTCATTTCCCTGGAAAATAACAATCTGTCACAAAAGGACACTATTTTTTTTTTTTTTTGGAGTAATTACATAAGAAGAAGAAGGTTTTTTTTAAATTAAGCGTTCCTTTTTTGGGTGCAAATTCACGTTCTTTATACTACAAATTCACATAGAACACAAATTTGTAGAATTCCAGTAAATGGCATACAGAAATAACAAAACATAATTATAGGACATTTATGTTGAAATTTACAACGTAGCATAAATGAATCATTTGAGAAGAGATGAAATTACAATCGCGTTTTAATAGGAGCTATATTTAATAAAAATATGTTATATTTAATTAAACAAAATAGAGGCTAACAAGTTTATGACTCATGCAAAGAAAGTCTAAGACGTAAAACTGCATGTTTGGTCTAAGTAAAACTGAATAAATATTGTAATTAATCCTATTGCACATAAAAGTTAGCAATAATTAATTTATATCATATAAAATACTTACTATGTTAGTGGAAGTATCCTCTTGTTCTTTAGCTTCGGGCGAAGCTCCCTGCTCCTTACTCCAACGCGTCCCAATAACATCCTGATACGCCAAAAAATTAATTATTTCAAAAAACTTTTTAATTAAGATTTATGCAATCTTATAGCAATTATTTTTGAAATTATAGTTTATTATTTATTTGGGGTTTCACATCAACTGGTGAATAAATAAGAACTGTTTTGAATTCTATTTCATCACTTCTAATAGTTCATCTAATACGAAACTAATGGAATAATAAAATTGAACCACTTCATTACATGATATTCAATAATCGAGTTAATTTAATTAGATATGTACGCTGTTAATACTAATGAAGTACTGGACACTATTTCACCAGTAATAATTGCTAATGGCTTTCCTAATTTTACAGACAATATTTGCTTATGGCACAACGAAAATCTCTAAAGTCAATTATAGCAGTACAACAAATTTTTAAAAGTCTGTCCCATATTGCTGAAAATCACTAAGCATTTTTTTTTTTTATATATATATAGCTTCAAAACAAGACAAAATTAATTAAATAGTTGCCCTTTGTCTTATAGTTTTTAATTTTTCATATCTAAGAGCTCATTAATTCGGCGCTCTTAGTTCTATAAATTATATGAAATAGAAGTATATTAGGATTTTATCCATTCACATATTCAACAGAAGTATATTAGTTTTGTGCCAAAGCAGAAGTGAATTTTTGGCAATACAATTATTCTGTGATTAAGAGAGACAAGATTTAAAGCTGCATCGATTAGTTTTTTTAATTTTCTTTATACATGTATAGCCAAAAAAAAAAAAATAACTAGTTTAAACCATTATACTTCAAAAATAAAGGCAGTTGTGGCGCAATTTTCTCCGAACCTTTTATCAGATAATATACATGTTTAATTGAATGCAACCCCCCGTACCATATAACAACAACGCAGAAATTTAAAAACAAAAAAAAAATCTTTAAATAAATAAAAATAAATAACGAATTCTTTTATAATTGTCCCCAGCCATAATGTCATGATAATACAATTTATGTACTAAAACAGATGGAAATGGTGACACAACCAGAATATTTAACTATTGTTACATATATATATATGTAGCCAAAAATGGAAGGAACCAAATAAGATCTGATTGCTAAAGAATTATAATCTAGCATTCTTTTTGCAAGAAATTCTGAAGAGAACAAAAACTGATTATTAATGATAAAATAAACATGAATTTATATATAAAGCTACTAAGAATACTTTCGTCATCTAATATACTATTTTTAAAAAAAAGGTTTTAGTCAAACAAAATTTAACTGAATTTAAAATAAAATTACACCTTTACTCGCAGAATTAAAGTAAAACATGTTTGACAAAAAGAAATTAAACATTTTTTCTTATATTTCTCATTCGATTAATATGAGCTATCTCTTAATTTCAAATATTTTGTAAAATACTTGTTCTATATTGTATTTTTGGAAATAAGTTAAAGTTTTGCTGACGTATCATTCTTAAATATGCAAATATATTCATATCTAACATTAGAATGAAAAATGTATAAGCAATCAGTTATCATGCAGAAATGTTAAGAAAATAAATTTAAAAAATAGATAAATATTATCTACAACTATTAGCTACAACTTTTCTCAACTTCAATGCTCGATAAATATAATATTCATAAATAATGAATCTTCATAATAGTTCAGACTTTCACATGCTAATAAACTTTTTTTTTCATATAGTACATTTTTTTTTATCTACTTTACAATTATAGTGCTACTTTAAAAAGCGAGGGATTTTTAATTTTAATAAAGTCATACATCATTTTTTTCTTCTACAGCATCATAGAGGATAATGAGGAAATAAAACCTCATTATCTTCATGTTTTAAATTAAACTATATTTAATAGTAATATAATATTCTCAATGTAATATTAATAAGACAACAACATTCAACTTAGAAGGTCTTGTAAACTTTTATTTCCCTATGAAATAAAATAGGGCTTGGTTATTACAATAGAGAACTTATCACTAATGTAACAAGGTATAGATAATAACATTAAGAAAAACCTTCCTTAGTTCCTCGCATTTCTTTCTTGACTTTCATAAATAAACTAAAGCAATTTAATAATATAAATATAAATTAATACGAATAACTATTTCAAATAAATCTATTAATAAACAGCCATGACAGCCGCAATTACTAAATATAAATTATATATTTTTATTTTGTTTAGGCCATGCACTCTTCAATATTCTAATGGAAGAAATAATGCAATTACTTAATACAAATTCTATTGAATAATATAAAATTTATTACTACGTCAAATATAATATTCTTAAATGTATACAATTATAACATCTAAAAATCTTTCAAAAAATATATTTGCAATAAAAAATAAATTACTAAAATAAAAATAAGAGGGCCATTGCAACAATATATCTGTACATAAGAGATAAAAAAAAAACACTTCAATGATTAATAATTATAAATTGGCGATTTACATAGATAAACTTCCTTTCAAACCTTTGGCTAAAATAATTTCCTATATAAATCTAAGAGCTTTTATTTAAGTTCGCTCTTATGAAATATAGTAAGCCGCTCACTTAAATTTCATATTAGATAAAGCTGAAATATACGAATATGGATTTGTCTGAACTTTAAAAAATCAGGGCAACTCCTCTTCTATAGTGCAACAGATGTAGAGTGAAGACCATAATACTAGACGTTGATTTATGGGGGGGTACTTATAGTCAACGATTTTCATTGTCAAATAAATTCT
Source organism: Triatoma infestans (assembly GCA_011037195.1). Taxonomy (NCBI): domain Eukaryota; kingdom Metazoa; phylum Arthropoda; class Insecta; order Hemiptera; family Reduviidae; genus Triatoma; species Triatoma infestans. The sequence continues at coordinate 12,621 of JAAEAF010003063.1, read as the reverse complement.
GGCACTTACAATCAAGGTTCACTATAAAGTTATATGAATAACGATGTTATAGAATAATTTCGATCCAATGACATCAATCGAATCTCGATCGTTCGCACCAAAAGGCGAGAGCATTTAAATTAATTGACCTAAGCGAAGATTCGCAAGCAGAAAGAAGTAAAGAAAGAAAACTGTATGTCTGACCTTTAGTTGTTCATTCTTCTAGTAAAAACGCCCGAAAAGAATTTCATAAAACTTGACAATTATGGTTAGCGCTTGATTTATTTAATATAATATGTATGACTAAAGATTGTATTAAGAATTCTGGTGTGGATTCGAGCAACTCATTGTTGCAGCTTTTCTCAACTTCCAATGGACTGATGCTTCAAACCTGGAATTTGTACACTTCATTTAAATTCTACTTAAAACTATATAAGTGGATATTAATATTATCTAACAACATACTGAAAAAGTACTTTAAATGGAAGCCTACTAATGTCCCAGCTCTCCCATAACCTTCCAAAAAAATCAATTAGCTAGTAAAAATGATTTTATACGTTGAGTAACAATACGATGATTCTATCAAATTCAAACAACTTATAAATCATTAAAATGGTACTTCCGTTAATAGAGTTTGACTAAAATCGTTGTTTGGATCCTTTGGTACTATCAAACAGAATAATATCAAATGTTAGTTAGTTTTATAATGCTAATATTATCAATATTATGCAGTTTATATAGACTTTTCATTTTTCAGTTATGCTGTTTACTTAAACGCAGGCAACTCACTTTTTCTTTCTCATTGAGAAGACATCAAAATAGATATTTCCGTTAAAAATGAATTTCTGAACATGAGTGTAATTAAGTAAGCAGAGAGCAAAAAAGAAGACATTATACTAAACTGGAAGTATTATCTTCAGTAGTGGAGGTCGATGTCCAGCTACGTTCTACACCATAACTGGAGAGAACGTAAAAAATGCTATTTAAAGCATTTCTGAGCCGTATATAGTTTTCTACGGGATAAAGAAGCAAAAGTATGTGATTAAAGTGATATATCTCAAGCTCAATATCAACAAAGTTTAGCGGTAGTTCTTCAGATGATGTAAACTCCAGTAAGTTTTAGTGTACTAATGGGCTTAAGCTTAAATACAGAATACCATTCTGACTCACAAATTTGAATCTAATCTCATAACTATGTACCAATCAGATGGTACAGCAAGAATTACTTCTACAGTTACAAAAATTGAAAATCAAATTAAAGTTAATAAAAATAAAATTAAAATTCGAAATTGCTTTAAGAGTTTAAAGTATGTTTGACTTAACCGAATGTAATGATTAGGATAAAAGCCAAGATTTTCATGGTAATGTATATTCAGGCAAATTAAACGAAAATTTGAGAATAATAATAAATAAATATAAATCTCGTTTTTGAACAGTGAAAAGGTAACTAACAAGTTGTACTATCAACTTATAAAATATATCTAACAATACCTTCAGTCAACAACAGATAAACATCTAGTTTTTCTATAAATTCATCCATGCCTACTGGGCATAAAAATTGGATATGGATTCCGGAGATCAGTTTCAAGATCTTTCTCTACTGGCAAGGACAGCTCTAGAATGAAGAGTCAAATGGATCTAAGGTTTCCACATAGTTCATCAGAAAAAAGTATATAACAAAAGAGAAAAATGAAGTATTTGTAACCATAAACTAATTTCTGATTTTATCGAATATTTTAAATTATAAACAAATTTCCAAATTTAAATATGGAGAACAAAATTAGGCCAACATATTAAAAAATTCTTGAGAAATAATTGCATTATATATATATATATATATCTCAATATATCAAGTCATATATATATATCAACTTTGCTTATTGGTTCAATTGAACTAGACAGACATGCCAATAAATAATACTTAGAACAATTTTGATCTAAGTTTATTTGAAATGTCAGCTTTTAACAAACCCTATAAGGGCTATAATCTTTGTTCAAACATTACCAAACTTTTACACTGACCAAAATATCATTATTATTATTTAATTTTTTTTAACCCACTTTCCCTGTAAACGCGTTTATTTTTAACTCAAGTTCAGAGAAATATTTGATAAACAAACAACCTTTAAATGAAAGTTGATAAGGTGTTTCACAAATGTCTTTTTTTTCTGACAGTAAATTTACATTTAACCTCAATTTTTTTTTGTTCAACATTATGTTGCTCTAACACGTATACAAGGTGATTATAATAGATAAGGCTCTGTTTATTATCATTTATTTAGATTAATTTTAGTAATTAAGTAGATTTCCTCAACTGGTTTTCATTATTAATGCAACGACTAATAATTTACAAGACTGGCTTATATTAGTATATTATTTATTATAATATTTTTTATAGGCTCTTATCATCATAAGATTTTATATAGCGATTGGAATCGAATAAATGATACAAACTATCTCTCAGGCTGTTGGCATTTACAAACAGAAAACGAAATTTAACTTTGATTCATCGTAGATATTTTCCGTTATAGCCTGCTTCTTTCTGTGGTCATCGACCGGTTTCGGGCGTTCGCCCATCATCAGGATGTTTTTGTCAAAACAGTGTGATAATATAGACTTGCAGAGAGCAAATTTAATTGATACACTGAGTGATTGGCCCGAAATCGGTCGATGACCACAAAAAGAAGCAGCCTATGATGGAAAATATCTCTGATGCTTTCCAGCTTTGCGGAACCAACCACAACATTAACTTTGAGTTTCTGAAATTAGAGCTCCTGTTTTTAAATCCCACCCCCCAATAAAGACCTAAAAACTACGTAAAAATATACCAATATAATAGCAGTTTAAAGTTTATATTGCAGATAACTGTATTAAATCAAACAGTAGAAGTATATAGAAGTGTTTATATCGGAGCAGTTCAGTTTGAAATAGTCCAGTATGAGTTGATTTCATGCAGTGACTTCAGCATCTCCATCCAAAAATTGGTTCATCCAATTTTTTCCATCATTGTCTTTCTTTCAGTTCTTATGTCACTCTTGCTCTAAAGGGAGGTCAAGTAACATTTCTCCAGGATCTTGGTGCCCTTGCAGCTATCCTAGTCCAAAATATGAACACATATGGATGATAACCCTGCACTCATAAAACATGCACATACTTCTGGTTCTTAGAGATGAACCATGTGTAAAACTACTTGAGTATTCACAGTTTTACTACTCCAGCTTACACTCTACATACATAATCACACCTTACACAGAATATTTATAGATGTGTCTATACACAGACACACTGACAGACAAGGGAGCCACAATAGATCTCTTAGCTTAGGTCATAGTGGGTTTAATTTTAAAACTATTACCTCTACACATCTAACGTTAGTCATTTTTTTATAACAAAGAAAAAACTAAAGAAAATACAAATTTGTTAAAAAAAAATGATACAAAACATTAAAAAAAATTTTAATTATAGGGAAACTAATTCCACTTTTCCATTGTAGAAAACTTTATTGTATTTTTTTTTACAGAATACAAGTGTGATTTGAATTTTAAATTGCTTCTATATTGGTATGTTTTTACTGCTAATAGTATGCCAGTGAACATAAGAATATGCAGCAATACGGGAAGGACGCAAGATGTGCTTAAATATGGGGGACCAGTAAAGTTCAAGAATATGTATTCGATGATATAAAAGCCTTCATTTTGGATTTATATATCAATAAAAAGGTACCAAAACCATGGGATGATTTCATAAACACCAATAGTTATGGGTTCTTTCAGTATGTTTATAACACTTATATTTAAAAAACATCTCCTGGCATAGTACTGGGGGTTCTGAATTTAATTACTGGAAGAGTTGAAATTATCACTTACTTATTGAAGCTTTCCTAGACAATAGATATCTCCAATAAGATCTGAATTATTACAAATAAAATCTAAATTTTTATTAAAATATTTGTTTGATAGATAAAACATGTTTAACTTGGATTTTTTTTTTCTTCTTTATCCCATGAGTGACAGATTTGTGATGATCATCCGTCGTCAGTATTGTTCGGTAAAAGTTAACATTTCTACTGTCTTACGAAATAACTCCCAGACATTGGAATCCTAAACAGGCCCCTAAAAAAGGAAGAAGATTAAGACGAATAAAATCTCACTGCAGTCCTAACCATCTCTTCAAAAAAAAAATTCAAAGAATAATAAATTCATATGTAGAGGTGTTATAATATTGTAAAGGATTTAATTTTAAATATAAATCAATGATAACAGAAGCTAAAACAAGCTTCTTTTTTTTGAAATTTATGATAAACAGGCTGACCAATTTAATAATCAATAAATGCATTTTGTTTTAAAGCAATACTTTAAAAACAGGCAAATATTTTGTAACTAATAAAATGATAAATTAAAAAACTGCTTTCAAAATTTTACGATACACTTTGCAATAAATATCTACAAGGAACTTTATAAAATTAATAGTTCTATATTATACTAAAATATTATTTTCAAAACTATACTAAATAAAAGTTCCAATTACAAAAAAAAAAATTAAGGTTTTTCAAAAATTATTTTTAAACTACTACTACTACATGAATGAAGGTAAAATACTTTATTTTGGTTTGTTTTTCTTGTTTGTTTGTTTTTTTATTAAAGTACTCACCATAACAAAACAAAAGAATACATGAAGTAGGGGGTTCACAACAGTATTATTTCACTTGAACTGGCTGGAAGATTAAATATACTAAAAGAAACTGTTAACTAGATATTTAAAAAACAAAAATTAAATAAAAGAAAGAGCAACCAAACTTTACAAATACTATTTAGAAAGGAACAAGGAGGTATATATAATAAAAAGTTACATTTACAGATTCCCAAAGAAAGAAAGAAAGAAATACACTTTATTCATTATTACTATTATGTAAGAGTGAAGGTCATTTTTTGTAAAAAATATTTCAGTGCCATCATCAAATTTATAAACTAATCACATGAAAAATTTAAAATATATTTTACCTTATGATTATTATTGATGTTATTAAAGACATTGATGTTATGACGCCTGCCTGATGTTCGATTATGATGCCAAAATATATGACTAAGTACAAAAAAAAAAGGGTAAAAATTAACGTACGAATATTTCTTTTTTAAAGCAATCTCAACATACACCTTTTTTGGGGGAGGGTGAAAGGGAATTTCGTGAAATAAATTTAGAAAATAGGAGTAGAATTTGACAATAGTAACTTTTAACAATACCTACATTTATTTGACTGAAACTGTACATAAATCAAATTTTAACATTAATTTAAAAACACGTTAAATTAAAAAGATATGACAACAATAATGTTTTAAAAATATTTAACAATGATGTGTGTATTTGGTATGTATGTGTGTAATATTATTTATAATTAACAAAAAACAATATTCAGAAAGCATCTTTAATATCGTTTAATTGACGTATAGCAAGATCAACAGGTAAATGGAATTGGAATTGATTAAGTTTATCTAAACTTGCAAATGCATCTTCAAAACCAGTCTTAACAACATAACTCCAATCAGTATAATACATTTCTAATAATGGTTGACATCGTAATATTAATTTCAACCACGAATTTAATAATTTAGCATTAAGTGCGGCACATATGAAAGCTTTAAATTGTGAATCATAACTCCTTTTATATGGATCATGTGATGCAATTATATTACCAATAACACTTAATAAACTTTGTTTAGTTGACACGGCTGTACCGCCGACAATGTCTAAATTAAAACTTTGCGATAATTTTCTAGCCGGAGTTGAATTATATTTATCACCATTTTTCATTTCATAAAATTTTAAAACAAGTTCCCATGCGTGCATATCACTAGATGTTGTTGCAGTTTTTGGCCGAAAGCACATAGTAAATGGGACAACACTTAGATTATTGCTTATATTGACTAGTCCGTGTTGCATTAAACTTTGAATACTAACTGCTAATTGTTTTCTAACTGCTGTAGCTAATTTAGTTGTACACTGCGTAGAACATTCAGAATCAGACATATAATCACTATCCACACAGGTGTCCGGCTCTTTGGCCAATTCTATCACATGTTCAATGGCCATTTCTAAATGTGCACGTAAATCGCCCCAATGTTTCATTTTCATACTCTTCTTTGGTGAATTTCTTTTAAATTTTTTAGGCGCGTGTAACTGTGTAGTAGCAAATATATGCAACAATGTTGTTATCCTCTTTACAGTATTCAGTATTTTACCTCTAATTTGTTCATGATCTTTACTTACATGTTGATTGCAACCAGTACATGAACATTTACAGTTTTGTTTATCAATTATTGTTGCATCAGTTTGTAAAAATTGTATAAATCTTTCTAAATCGGCTAATTGTGTTTTTAATTGGCCAACTAATTGTTCTTTCATTTTCAATGGTATAATCACTTGACCTATAGCATTGTCTATATATTTTCTTAATTCTTCAACTGACATTTTATCAAATTCATCAACATCAAGATTCAGTTGCCCTTTAAGTTGATCAATTATGACCTTTTGCCTTTCAATGACAACACTCTGTGGAAGTCCTGCTTCACCAGCCTCGTATGCATAACTTTCCAAATCGGCTAATTGTTGTTTTAATTGTTCAATTAATTCAGTTTGTTTAGCTCTTTGTAAACTTAAGGTATCTTCTAAAGAACTTTCTGTACGACTTAATTTCAATTTACAGGAACTGTTTTCCATTTCTGGTATACCTCTGAAAGCGAATTCTTCCAAATTTTTCAATAAAACTTCCTTTTGATCTGGTGCAGCTTCAACAATTTGTCTTAATCTGAACTGTACTTGTGCAAAATGTGTTGTAAGAGCTATTAAAGAGGTATTTAGTAATTCATATTGCTCTTCCATATGTTGTAGTCGGTCATCATCCAGAGATGAAGAATGTATTGGTGAACCCATATTGCTGCTATGATTTATAATGGATTTGTCAAAATTTAAATGTTTATCATTAAAATCTTCTTCTTTTGCAATTTTTTCCATAATTTTTTTGTTCTGTATTGTTTAAATTTGTTTTAAATATTCTCAGTAGAGACAGTGGTAATATTCATTTTGTGTTTCTGTAAAATTAAATTATATATTAGAATCATTATCAAGGAATTTGTTTTATTTTTTGGTTTCTTTAGCCATATTAGTAAAATATAAATTATGCAAATACAACACAATTCAAAATTAGTAGACTTTTAGCCACTTATTTTTTAAAACCGGAATTTATCATATTAATCAAAATAATGTTACTTTTTATTGTTAATACTCCTTTGTCTTCTTTATTGTGTTCAAAGATAATACACAACTCAAGGTTTTGGAAAGTATAATAAATGCATTTTACGCTGGTTATGAAAAAAAGGCTTTTTGGGAAATCATCCTTGAGAAATTGGGGCAAGTTTAGTAAGTTTAGATACATGGTGAAAAAGATTTTTAAATAAATTATATAACCATTTAAAAAAATAAAATAAAATATTACTAACATATGATTATGCATTTATTTAAAAATAAAATAAAAGAGTATGTTAAAAGTTTTTCATATTGTAAATATATGTATGTTCTATTTGGTAGGGATTGATTAGAGTGTGACGTCATAGACTAGCATACACCACTGAGGAAAATCACCCACGCATTTTGGTTTGATATGGAACTTCTGTTGATAACACCTGGCACTCCGGCATTTATTTTTCAATAATTATTGGCCAACAAATAATCTACTAACTTTGAAAAAAAAAAATGTGAACATTTTAATTGAATAAAATAAATTGTAAACATTATTTACTTGAAATAGTTAAACAAAAAAACAAACTTGTTAACTTGCCTGAGTTCTTTATTTTGTCAAACGGAGCTTCTTTTAAATTTTATTTTATTTTTTACTTCGAAATGATTAACATTAATTAACTTTAAATTATATATTCATAAATGATATTATTTTATATCATTTAACTGTGCAAAAAAAGAAAAAAATAAATAAAAACAACCTGCGAGCAATAGAGGAGTATATGGCGTTGTTATACGAAGTGTTAGGGTAAGACTAGTGTGAGGTATTGACCGCATCGAATACCTCAGCTGGAACCCCACTCCTACCTCCGGGCATAACAACCAACACATACACCGATATTACAAACTAACACTAAAACATTTATTAATTCAATTATTATCTTTTTCTTTAACACCGGAAAACTTAATAATGACAACTATTTAAAAATAAAACCTACCATTCACTAGTACAAAGTAAAAATATTAGTTGGAATTTTTTAAACAAACATAATATGGCTCTTTAATTTGAAAGAAAAAATAATAATAAACCCTGCAGCAGGGTGAAGTTTACCCAGTGGTGTGCTTGCTGATTAAAATGATAATTAATAAAAATAATTACTATTTTTGGAAAAAAAAATTTCTTACGGTCTATTATTGTTAGGCTCGTTGAGATTGCTGTTCGAAGTTTTTATAAAGTTGTATTCCATTATTGTAAATGATCATTGGAAGATTTGTTCACTGCACCGATTCCATAAATGTATTACAACAAATCAGTAAAACATTGAAATATATATATATAAATTTAATTACTTATAAAGAGCACTATATAATATAAAAATATGAATTTTGCAAAGAAATTAATAAAATAAAAGCCACTCCGATGATGAAGTGAGACAAAAAAATTAAAAAAACTTAAATGGTAAAAATATAGAAAAATAGGATGTTCTATTAAAGGCTTGCTTTTTAAAATGGAAAACAAAAAATTTAAAATCAGCCCCTTGTATTTATTATTAAAACAATGTACGACACATACGCGATAAGGGTTGAAAGCTTACTGACAAGTACAGACTCCCCTCCAATACAATACAGAGCTGTAGCTCTCTACACTGGAGAGGTAGTTTTCTGCAGCTACTTCTCTTTCTATATATACACAGTACATCTTCCCTAACATTTTTAGCTTGCACAATATCACATACATGGTTATTATTTTGTTACATATTATATATTAGGTATTTTTTTTTTAAATTATATTTGGTATTACACAATACATGATAAATAAAATAAATAAATCTATGGTTAACAGTAAAACAGTCTTCAACATTATACTATATATCCCCTTACATTCATCTTAACCAATAATGATTCATTCGTCTTGTATATTATATAAGAATAATAAATAAGACGTACAATACATATCAATAACATATTTACATAATATTATTTTCATAAAAACATCTTGAAACATTCGCACAAAATAGAGCTGTCTTAACAATAGAAAACTAATATTAACATAATCTAAAACGAACACAGTATATATTTTTTGTCGAGGGAGAAACAAAACGAAACAAAAAAAAAAAATTGCCGGATGGCAAATGGTATAAACTTAATGATTCTTTTATTGTAAATGTTGCAATTTTTTTTCTCCAAATTTAGAATTTATACTAAACATTTAGTTGACCTTAATGTAATTATTTAGTCTTGATGGGAATCATGTTATTATACAGAACAGTGGAGAAGGGCGGCCTAATTTGAGACAACTAAATCGTGAATCCCTAAATCTATTGAAACCCTAACAAAACTGAGATGTACATATGACCCAGATAAATGTTACCAATACAATTGCTAGGTGCGTGCATGTATTATGTCTTTATAGGGTGACAATTTTAACATGCATCACTCATTTGTCTTGGAAAGTACGCCAGATAGGAAAACAATTCCATATGTTTCCTACTTAATTTTTTCAAGAATCCCAAATATGTGATCAATTATTGTTTTTAAAATACAGAAATAAGAAATTTCAAAACCAACTTTCTTATTTCAAATTTAGATTTTTTTTTTTTTTTAACGAATTCTAAACTTACGTTTTCTTTTTTCATGAAAAATGAATGAATAAATTCCGATGAATATTCGCTGAGATATTCAGTTTCAGATGTAAGAAAATTCTCAACCACTTTGTTGCTATTATTCTACATTGTTTTTAGTAATAAAATCTGGTGTGAAACACTCAAACAACTTTCTCTTACTCCAGTTCTTAAATTAATAACTAACAAATTTTATAGTTAGTGTACCAAACTTCATAAAATTCGTCGAAAACTGAAAAAACTGTTCAGTTAAAGCGTATTTCCGGTTTACTAATTTTCTTGAAACTCAGAATTTGGGGCATCTATTGATTTCTAATTAATTTTGTTTGGATGATAGAATTGTATCAATCAACTATGACAGTACTTTAGAGAAATACATACCCAACTTATATCCAGAAAGTGCCCTTAAATGAATTTTTCCAGAGAAATGTTTTTAAATAAAAGTTGTACATCTTTGTAAGTATATTTTATATAAGAAGTTTCAAGAAATCGTCGCAGCCATTTTTGAGAAAATTGCGAAAAAGTGAAAAAAATTATTCAGTAAAGTGATAAAGTAAACGCACTTCCGATTTTGTTTTCAAACTCGGAATTTCAACAACAATTTATTCTAATTAACATTATTTAGATGATAGAATTGTTTAATAAACTGAAATAGCAGTTTAGATGAAGCCGTATCTCCACCCTTCCTCCAAAAGTACCCTTAAATTAATTTTTCCTCAGAGTGTTTTTAAAAAAAACTCTAGCAAGTCTGTGTGTTACAATGTAACAACTTCAGACAACATAGAGAACGCCCGAAACCGAAAATCGAAAAAAGAAAAAAGCAAAATAACAGTAAATGGTCTGATGCTTCCTGTTAATACATATGTCGATGTTTAGTAGTAAACATATTGGTTGTTCAAAATGGGTACTATCATTAAATTAACACAAACATACCTTTTTTTTTGCCCTTTTATTGACTACACTCATTATAATCAGGACGAATTCGAGTTTTTAACAGGAAATACATGTTTTATAGTACTGTGAGTCAGAAAAAGTTGTTTCTAAAAATTGTCCTATGTAGTGTGAATGGATTTACTGAATTGATTTACTTTACTGAAAAGATTTTTCAGTTTTTTGCGATTTTCTTAAAAGTGGCTCAAAAGATTTTCATTTTTAAAACTTGGAAATTAATTACATATTTATATAAAAAGCTACATCTTTTATTTGCGACAGTTTTCCGGAAAAATTCATTTAATAGTGGTTTTGGGGAGTAGAGTTTTTTTATTTACCTCTTAAATATTATTTCAGTTCATTATAATATCATCTACATAATATTAATTACAAGAAAATGTGATGCAAAACTTGTGGGTTTGAAAAAAAAATTGGTACACCGGAAGTACAAGTTTACTGAATGGTTATTTCAATTTTTATCGTCGACTTTCTCCATAAAGACCTCAACGAATTCGATTAAACTTGTTATAATAACCATACAGACCTATCACTCTTGTTTGAATCAGTTTTCCAAGTAAATTCATTTAGAGAAGTTTTTGGGGGAGGGGTAAGGGTACGTTTTCTTCAAAACAGTAGTTTTTTTTATTAAGATTAGCTTTTTTCCCATTCAATTAACTTGAAGAGATTAGTGATTATAAATTGTAAGTAAGAGAAAGTGTGTAAGTGTTTTATATAAGTTTTTTTTTTGTTTAAATTATTTTATATATTTACTTCCTCTTACTCCCCCCCCGGTAAGAGGAAGTATTGCAATCATGTCAAATTTTGCGATATCGAGTTTTCACCGGAAATACATGTTTTGAGGTACCCTGAATCCAAAAAAAGTGGATTTTAGAAATTAGTCTGTGTATGTGTTACTGAGTGGATTTCTTTAGTTTTTTTTTGCGATTTTCTCGAAATTTGAAACATTTCTCCAAGGAAATTCATTTGAGGGGAATTTTTAGAGGAGGGTGGGGGTTATATTTTCCTCTAAAGTGCTATTTTAGTTAATTGTAATTCCACTTCTGCATAATATTAATGCCAATGAAATACAATGCCCTAAATTCTGAGTATGATGGCGGAAATTTAGTTTACCGGAAGTGTAAATTTACTGAATTTCTATTTCAGTTTATCGCGACTTTCTCCACCAACCAACTAAACTTACTGTCACTAAACTTATTTCTCGTCGGGAGTTAGAAGAGCGTGCTAGCGCTGTAGTGACCCGAATAAAGAATTGGTGTCAAGGGGAGAAGCTGCAGATTTCGTTTGATAAGTTTAACGTGATGCTAATGAAAGGCAAACTTCATCGTAGTCGTCCTCCCTTGGATTAGGGTGGACGATCATAGAATAGTCCACGTGACCCAGTTTGAGTACCTGGGCGTGCTGCTGGATTGGAAGCTTTCTTTTAAGCCCCCCATATCTAGTGGGTAGTGGGTTGCCTCCAGATGTCTCAACTTGTTTGTACCAGGGAATAAAAAGAGTAGCCCGTGGTGAGTGGAGGCTGAAGACTGGTGTGGCCTTAACCATTTACAGGGGCGTAATAGAGAATGTCGCAGCGTATTTAGCAGCCTGTTGGGCCGATAAGCTTGACATGCAGTCGTACAGCGGCACTCTGTTGCGAATGCAAAGAGCCATTTTGTGCTCAGTAACAAGAAGGGCCTATGCGACATCATCCACGCCCTCCTTACCGGTGGTCGCTGGTGTGTTGCCGCTTGATCTCCTTGTAGTGATGAAAGCCCTTACCCATAAGTATAAAAAAGGGGTAATGATTGTCCTCATGGTGAGGAACTGCCCAGACAGACGCCTCCTGCTCTTGCAAAGAAAA